>JARHVA010001402.1:3345000-3485927 GCA_037957365.1 Torreya grandis
CATCTTTGGTTCTACTATTTATATAACAATCTTGATCAACACCATCTTTATCAGCCATTAGGCATGTCTTAACCCTTAAGACATATATCATATGAAGATAAGGATAAATTCAATCTACACAAGTTAGAAATAACACATATGAGTGACCCTTAAGTAACTACATCTTTTAATCAAGGCACTTGTAGCTATTATAGGTCTCATGGAGACCTATTCACCCATATAACTCACCTTTGAGAAAAACATGAACATAAGACCACTTCCAATTACATAGGTCCACTCTCTATGTCCTGATTTCCATCCTAAAATTATCATATTCAACTTAGATCACTTTTGAATATGCTTAAACAACTCAAATAGATACCTTGTGCGCACTATCATCATGAACGATCACATAGTCAACTTATTAAGCATTGTTCATACTCAAGATAGATTGACCATACTTATAAAAACCACAAAAATCATCGTCATGGAGTCTAAAATATGTTCCAATAGATAATTCAACATGAGACATAAAAAGACATAAATACAAGGTCAAATATGCTTCTCGGGTCACTTGTATAACTCAATTGAACATACAGTCAACTTTGGAGCATCATAGTTATGTTTGTATTCACTTTCAGATCTTAAAACTAGGTTTAATGGATGCATCATGGAGTCCTCTTCATATTTTATTTTCAATGCATGTGAAAATTTGTGTTATATTTAAATTTATGGTTTTAAAACTAGACAAATGTCTTTCCTTCACAAATTCAAATATTCAAATGTAAATTGTCAGAATTAACCTTCAAACATAATGCTAGAACATTATGGACTCTCAGCTCAGGATAAATCTTGCACCATCAATAATGTCTGATATTTAACATATATATCACCAAATCTAAATGTTAAATAACTTTCATGTTTACCTCATCTCATGTCCTCTCAAAATTTTGACTTAATGTACTCCATCGATCTATATAGATTAACAATTTCCTTATCAATCAATGCTCATCATTGATCAAACTGTACAAATGCCCACTTGACATTGGATCATTATCTTGTACCTTTGATTAAACATTAAACATCATGAACCTATCCTCATCTTGATGCATCCTAACTCTTTCAAATCAATGCACACTGTTGATCTTTCTTGAGCGTTAACATCTTAAAAAATGACTATGGGGACCCTATCAATATGCATAAGTAGCCATTTTTGCACATGAATAACTTCTTCTGCGCTTACCCACATGATCTCAAATTTGGAAAATATGATCTCCTTATCTAGGATAATATAACCATATGACACACTACTCTTTAAACTCTTGTATGCGTGATATATAATTACATTAAAGTGCCTTCCTATCTACTTCTTTCATAGAGCCAACCATGTCCAAATATGCTTGAGAGGCCAGCTTGGATCATCCATAATTATAGTAATGCTTCAATACATGATCTTAAACTTAATGAAAATGATCTCTTGTCAAAATTGAACAAACCCATATGATCATATTTTATTTAAACTTTCACATATGCAAGATATAACACCATTAAAGTTCTCACTTGGCTCTTTCTACCACACTACAAAATTGGTTAAGTATGGGGAAACAAATTCAATTTGCTTGGAAGCCTAACTTTGTAAAAGTATATCTTTTGACACACTACATCATATGATCTATAATTAAGCATAAACAAACTAGGTACATAAATTAACAAAACTATATGATCATTTTATCATTGCACCTTCACACATGTGAACACTAACCTCATCAACATGCTTACTCAGCGCTTTTTGACAACTTTGCAAATTTGGCCAAGTATGGGAAAAAGTGAATTATGACTGGGAAGCCAAATTTGCACTCTCATAACTTTTACCATGCTTTGATGCATGACTTGATATTTATTTCATAATAATTAGGGACTACAATGATTACAACCATATGACCAACTCCCCTTGACTCTTTCCCATGTGGAAATGGTGATGTCATCACACTACCAACTCATCTTTTCTACTATTGGACCTAAAGTGTCTAGATGAAAACTATAGACTAAAAAATGAGTTCAAATTATGCACATAAGATCTCTAAGCATGTATCACATCTTATAGGACCCCTTGCACATGATCAATCCACGAAACACATCCCTGATCCTCTCAAGCTATGTCAATAATGAAGATCAACCAGCCATAAATAAATCATATTAAAACAAGCACATTGCACACTTTGTCATACAAGATCAAGCACATTTCACACTTTTTAATTTTCAAATAGACTATCAAATTACTTCATCCACTTCACAAGGAACATCCATGACATCATCATGACAACTCTTAACAATATCCCCCTTTGTTATTGATGTCAACACCCATCAAAATAACAATATATGGCTCATCTTATTTTTCTTCAAAGCACTCCTACAATAAGAACTTTCTTCCCAATAAGAAATTTCTCCCCCTTTGACACAATGATGAAGTGGGAACACACTAATCAAGGACTTGACAAGACTATCAAAAGGAAAGGACCATCTTAAAAAGATGATACAAATTGCCCCTTACCTTGAGCCTGCTTCTGCTTGTCTTGACAACCTCCTCTTGCTCCATGCCAATACTCTCTTTAAAAAAGCACTATAACCAATGAAGAAAGAACACATAAAAAAACTAAAATATGATTTAACTCACCAATAAATATCTAAGGATCCCCTCTAAGATCTTTGAGCAATTTCACCTTCTGAGCATCTACAAATTTCCACACACCATGAAGAACCACCATGCAAGCTTACTAGCCTTCTTTTTCAAGACACTTCCATGACCACTAAATTCAATTCATGTCACTCAAAAAATAGGGACATGTTCTCAATCAACCTAAGAACTCACCTTGAAACATACATACCTTGTTATTTTAGATAAATAGGGAAAAAACCATTCTTCTTCAAACTAGGCATGTCTAGACTCCTTGTATCCCTACCTAAACCTTGTAGAGTCCAGAATTTTTAGTAAACACATATTCAAGACCTAAAACTACATATATAGATCACTCTCATGTGCCCCTTCAATCAAACCTATTTTTATAATCATGCTTATTCTTTGGAACATAATTACTTCACAAACATACTACTCAATTAGTCATCCATATTGACATAAACTTGAATAACTAGAGAACCACAAACCTTAAAACCTCTATGAAGCTTTATTTGACCACCCATTTAGCCTGTTCAAAAAATTAATAATCCTTGGATATTAACTCATAAGGTAGACCACTTTTATAACATAGCTCAAAACCTTAGAATTTAAAAAACAAGTAGGGTCAACAAACCTCCTTTTGGTCAATACACACCTATGAAACTACTTGTAAACTTGGAGACACCCATCACACAGTTCTAGACCAATAATTAATCCTTCATAACTTTGGTAACCTTGACTTCCTATAACCCATTTTAGAACCTTTAAGCTTTTAAGCATAAATTGGGAAATCTGAGAGCTAGAAAAAACCCTCAATTGCAACATACATACCTTCAAACCTCAAAAATACCTAAAGCACACTAAAAATAAATGCACAGACCTTTCTAAGCACCAAATACTTCTTGATATTTTCATCAATCTCATTAAGCCACTTTGAACCACCCAATCTGATTTTTTACTATAAATCCTTCACAAACCTATAAAACAAGATCATGAAATTGGTGTTCCCTTTAACAAAAAACCTCTGATTGGTATTTATCAGCTTGATCACCTTTAACCTGACCCTATAGACTATTCCAACTAAAAAATAATTTAGTAACACTTATTTCTCCACTTGAAAGGAGTCTCTTAAAAATCATAGATAGAGACACTTTCTATACCTTAATGCTCTAAAATAAAAACAAATCATCATCTCCATCTCCTCATTAATCATCTAATAGTTGTAGTTCTTCTTGTTCTTGTTCTTCTTTGGATTAGGAGAAACAAATTCCTTAATCACTACTTTTTTTTTTTCTTCTTCTATAATTAGATTATCAATACATGAAGACAACAGAGATTCATTACATACCTTTTCATCTGAATAATCTTCCTTGCAGCTTGGAACCTCATCATTAAGCACAAGAAATTAATGTTCTTTATATGATATATGATCATCAATAACAGGATGTTTAATTATATCCATACATACCTTAGGACTAGACTTAAACTGTACCTTGGTCTTCTTTTTGAGCTTGATCTCTTCATTCTCAACATGAATAGATAATGAGACCTCTTGGGATTCTTCAAAATTTGAAGCATTATGCACCATATTAAAAAAATTACTTGGACCTTCAGTCTCATCATGACTCATACTTTTCACTTTTGGCTCCATGTGTTCACTTTCCTTCTTTCATGAACTCTAGGAGCCTAATTAGATATACTTTTTTTTGTATATCTTTGCTTATAGAACCTAGTAATATGACCTCTTTGTTCTTAATTTTAGCACACCATATATTTTACAAGAAATGTGTCTTGCCTTATCTTATTTAGATAGAAATTTGTAGAGCATCCAATGTCATGACAAATAAAATAACCTCCCTTTTTTTGAATAATACTCACCTTGTCTAATCTTATGTGGATAATGCTTTCCAAAGTGTCCCACATCAAGATAATTAAATAACTTGACATTATTCATATATTTTTACTGATGAACCCTATTATAGTTCCTTTCAAATTCATTTCTAATAGGTCTCTTACACTCTTTATCCCTATGACCAAATTGATCACATGTTTAATAGTAACCATTGAATCTTACATACCTCATGGAATTTGGCTATCTGATTTGATTTGTCTTTATTCTACCAACACCTTCATTCTTTATTTGATGCTTTGTATTTAAAGTATGATTGTCCTAGTTCACATTAGTATTCATCTTATCTTGAGTTGCAGTCTCTAGTTATTATATGTATCCAAGACCATTCTTATCACTTACATGCTTTTAATCATTCAATATGTTGTCTAAATCAATTGAGCTCTTTTAAAATATCACAAATGACATTACCTTACTAGATAACTTCTCTAACTCATATTTTAATGACTTATCTTCAATTACATACCTTGCACATTCATATTCTTTAGCTTTTAGGATTATATATAGGACTTCCAATTGACAACTAAGATGTTTGACAATATCTTCATTCTCCTTGGCATCTTCATCCATTATTTCCTCAAACACACTAAATTTCTCCTCAAATTCCTTGATTTTAGATTTCATCTTCTTATTTATCTTCTTCTCAATTTCTAGTTCTTCATAAGCATTAGTCAATGCAGTCTCATAGTCGACCTCATCTTCATCATCATCTTAATAACTCCAAGTAGACCCATTTTTCTATGAGTAACTTCCTTCCTAAACCATGAATAGAGTTTCTTCTTCAGTAGAACTATTATATTCATGATCATATTTTGAGTCACTATCTTCATTCTCATCTGATAAGATGTAATCTTCTTTGGTGTAAAGACTCTTCTTGTTCTTGAAGGATCTCTTCCTGTTGTTATACTTTATAAATCTTTTCTTCTTATATGTCTTATTATATTCATATCATTCTTTATCATGCTATTCATCATCTTTATTCTCAATCTTATTAGGGTACTTCTAAGAAAAATGTCCTATCTATCCATAGTTAAACCATTTGAAGGGTAGTTTACCCTTATACTTTTCTAAGATAGTGTTCAATTTCCTAGTAATCAAAGAAATTAGTTCATCATCATCAGTGTTATATATGTCATCCTCTTTAGATTTATTACCTTGGAAATTATTCCTAAGATTCATCTCTATCTTGAATGAAACTTTAAATGAGTAAGGTCATGACTCTCTTCTATAGTAAATTAATTTTTTATCAAACTTTTGGGATACATACCTTAATACCTTTTTGAAAACAATAGTCTCTTCAAGATTCTCTCTAAGACCTCTGATAATATTCATAATCTCATCAACTCTATATAGAAAAGATACCATAATATCTTCTTTGTTCATCTTGAGACTTTCAAATTACCTTCTATGACTTTGTAACTTATCAAGCCTAACCTTTGAATATCCTTTAAAAATAGTCTTTAATTTATTCCATATTTCCTTGGGAATAGTGCAATGAATTAATTTGGTGAACTTAGTTTTTATAAGACCACAAATGATGACATTCATTACCTTAGAGTTGTTCTCAAGTAGATTCTTATTTTCAACACTAGATGGAGGAATAATAGGAGTATTGTAACCATATATAATACATTATCATACATCAAACCATAGGGACTTAGTGTAGGTCTTCATCCTAGCACTATAAAATACATAATTAGATCCATTAAACATCAGTACTTTCTTATTAGGGAAACCACCTTGAATATTTTGATTGGCCATTGTTAGATGACCTTCAAGATATTTATTTTACTAAAGGACCTTGATCTCATACCAATTAATAAAGTTAAAATCATTGGGGATGAATCAGTGAGCCCAAATAATCTAAACTTCAATTATGATCTTTATAATTAATTAACTAGTTATGACAAGCATTCATGAATATACATATCATTCAAAGAAATAATTAAGAGATAATATAAAATCAATCACATAACACATGTCATACATGGGACACCCTCTTGGGGAATAAAACCCACTATAAACGAAAATTGGACTATTGTATTATATAACAAGATCTAATTTAGACCAGTTGTATTTGATCAAAGAACTAAAATCCCTATTACTTGAGACACCAATCCCACAAGGTGAAACTACATCTATCTAGCTGAGTTACAACAGCAATTAGACCTTTTAGAAAGTATTACCTTACAAGGAGAATACAACCACCTTATATCTTGAGCTACCATAGTATCACCTATGAAACACTTCCACCTATGAACTGATGTCAACAACACCTAATGATGGACCTTATCTTATCTCACTTCACCTTCACTCACAATTCAAATTGCACACTTCTGCCAATAAAATTATGACCAATAGGTCATATCAATAGTCCTCAATAAATTATGATCTTTAGCTCATCCTTAGGGTAATCTACCCTTCCTTCACTCCACTACATGTAATACTCTCTTGATTCACTCCTTAGCCTCTCTCACACACTCTAGAACCCATCATATTTGGTTTTACTGTTTATAGAGCAATCTTGATTAACACTATATTGGTGAGACATTATGCATGTCTTAACCCTTAAGACATATGTAATACAAAAATAAGGCTCAATACAATCTACATAGGTCAGATATAATATATATGAGTCTCCCTTAAGTAGATACACCTCTTAAACAAGACACTTGTAACTCTTATAGGTCTCATGGAGACCTATTCACCCATACAACTCACATTCAAGCAAAAAATTAACACAAGATCACTTCCAATTACATATTTCCACTCCTTACATTCTTATATACATACTCAAATGATCATAGTCAACTTATCTCACTTTTGCATATGCTTGAAAATTACTCAAATAGAGACCTTGTGCAAATAGACAACATGAATGATCACATAGTTAACTTATTAATCATTGTTCATACTCAAGATAAATTGATCACACTTATAAAAACCACATAGATAATCCTAATGGAATCTAAAATACACTCCAAAATATAATTTATCATGAGACATCAAAACAAAATCAATACAAGCTTGAATATCCTTCTTGGGTTACTTGTAGAACACAATCAAACATACAGTTAAATTTAGAGAATCATAACTATGTCTATAATCACTTTCAGATCTTCAAACTAGGTTCAATGGATGAGCCATAGAGTTCTCTTCATCTTTTATTTTAAATTAAAGAGTAAATTCATCTTCTATATAAAGTTATGGTCCAAAACCTAGACACTGGTCTTTCCTTCACAAATTCAAATATTCAAATGCAAATGGTCACAATTAACCTTTAAACACAATCCTTGAATCTCATGGACTCTCAAATTAGGATCTATATCATATCATCGATCATTTTTGAGCTTTAATTCTTAGACTAACAAATCCAAATGTTAAAATCTATCATGTTGACCTCATATTATTTCGTATAGAAATATTGACTTAATGCACTTTGTAAATCTCTATGGATCAATAAGGTCCTTATCGATCAACACTCATCATTGATCAGATTGTATGAATGCCTGCTCACCATTGGATGATTGTCCTATACTTTTGCTCAGATGTTATATATTTTGCACCTATCTTAATCTCATTTCATCCTAACTACTTGGAATCAATGTGCACCATTGATCTTTCTCAAGATTTAACATATTCAAAAATGACTATGGGGACCCTATCAATATGCATGAGTAGCACTTTTTTCACCTAAATAACTTCTTATATGCTTGCCTATAAGATCTCAAGTTTGGACTAAATGATCTCCTTAGTAAAATCTAACCATATGACACACTGCTCCTATAACTCTCATGCATGTAAAATATAACACCATTAAAGTTATTTCTTATCAAATTATATCATAGATCCAACCATGTCCAAACCTCCATGAGAGGCCAAATTTTATCATCCATAGCTATAGTTGTGCTTTAGTGCATGATCTTAAACTTATTGCAAATAATCTCTACTCAAAATTGAACAAACCCATATGATCAGATTTTAATAACACCTTCATACATGCAAGATATAATGCCTTAAAATTTCTCACTTAGCTCTTTCTACCACACTACAAAATTGGCTAAGTATGGGAAAACATAACCAATCTACCTGGGAGTCTAACTTTGAAAAATCATATCTTTTGACACACTACATCACATGATCTAAAATTAAGCACAACTGTGAACTAGGTCCACAAATGAACAAATCCATATGATAATTTTTTCCTCTCACTTTCACACATGTTAATTCTAACCTTAATAACATTCTTACTCCACTCTTTCTAACCACTTTGCAAATTTGGCTAAGTATGGGAAAATAGTGAATAATGACTGAGAAGCCAACTTTACACTCTCATAAATTTGACTTCACTTTAATGCATGACTTGAGATATGGTACATAACAAATAGTGACAATAGTGATCAAAAATTTATGACCAACTCCCCTTGACTCCTCATGTGGTAATGGTGATGTCATCAAACTGCCAACTCATCTTTTCTGCTACTAGACCCAAAGTGTCTAGATGAAAGCTGTGGACTACTAGATGAGTTCCACTTATGCACACAAGCTCTCCAAGCATGTATCACATCTTATAGGACACCTTACACATGATAAATCCACAAAACTCATCCCTGGTCCTCTCAATCTATGTCAATACTAAATATCAACCAACCATACATAAATCACACTAGAACAAGCACATTTCACACTTTATTGTTGTTAAATAGGCTATTAAATTACTTAATCCACTCCCTAAGGAACTTATATGACACCACCATGACATCATCATGACAAATTTCTAATAAGATCAACTACCCATGGAGGGATGACCAATTGTGATGGGTTTATTGGATGTGAATCCTTAGTAGCTATAAGCTTAACTGATTGATCCTCTAATTTTTTGTCTAAATCTCCTTTGAGTACTAAGTCAAGAATAGAGGGCCATATGATTTTATACCAATCCACACCTCCATATTAAGGTAGTGGATGAACTGTATATACATGTTTTTCCCTCTTGGCCTTCCCTACGGATATGACAATGGTATCTTGGGAGGAGATGCTGGAAGGCATTAGTACATTGATTTGAGAGAAAGAGACATGGATCTAAGAGCTCATAAATTTTATTTAAACCTTCTTATAATCCTTATTTTTGGTCTTATGATGGACTGTAGCAGTCTCAAAGGTAATGTACATAGAAGTGCTAATAATAGATATGGTTAGAATTATTGGGGGAATAGAAAAAATAGGGATAGAAGTAATATACTCTATCTTTGGTTTGATCCAAGGTGTTCTTACCATGATATTGAGGAAAACTCAAATAAACTTATTGAATAAATGGGAACTAAATCAATGAAATTTGTGAAGAAGGGACTAAAGGTTAAGCCTTCTTATTTGATTGGTCATCTTTCATTGGTATTTTCACTTTATCATCTGTAAGGCTTAGTACCTTTTCTCTTTTTAATTTTTCCTCTTCCTCCATTTCTTATTCTTCTCCTATTTGTTATTAAACTGAAGGTGTGCCTACTTATGGTTCATCAATAATTAGGTTCTCTATGAGGGAAGGAGCCCATAGCGTCCTCTTTTATAAAATTGTAGCCTTTCTTATTGGGGAGGAGGCTCACTAAATTAGAGTAATATCAACCTCTTTACTTATGGATTTATGCAATGGTGGTGCAGTTGGGTGATCTTGGCCCTCTACATTAGATGAGTCTAAGAGAATTGGATCATCTTGTATCCCTCTATGCTGAGTTTCACTCAGAAGATACTCATAGCCTTCAATACTTGGGGAGCTTCTTGAGAAGGTTCTCCTTGTTCCTCTATTGAGTATAGGGACTTGTTGACCTAAAAGTTTCAAATAGTCCATCCTTTAGGGGTGGAATCCTTGTTTTCATCTCTTGAACAAAAATTAAAGGTTCTTAAATAATCTTCAAATGTTCTTTTCTTAGACGCACATGTTGTGCACTTTCAATGACTTGGGCATCATCTTTTGCATTTAAGAACAAAAAATCATGGTCATAAGGAATGTGATAGTATGGAATACCAAATCCTTAGATATGCTTCTAAATCTAATGATGAGGATCTTAATCTCTATGAGGAAATGTATCTAAATAATAATTCTTCCTTTTATTGCCTACATACCTAAAGTGTTTTCTTGTTGTATAACACATTTGGCCTATTATCATATGGGACCTATAAAATGTGCCTTTATTCTACTTTATCAAATCTTCTTCTACACTCTACTAATGTTGGAATGTAATTTATTTATTTATGAGATTATCAAGCATGTACTTGGGGAAGTGTAGGGGGTTGAACTTCTTGCTAGTGCCCATGATCACTATATAGTCTGGGTATAACCAATAGTCACCCTAAGGTGTTAATGTATCTTCTATACTTTTTGATATCCTGGGTAGTATGGCCTCATGAATATCTTGTGAAATTTGTGGATATACATACTTTGTAATCTGAGTGATATGTTTAGTATATGCATATATGTGTATAAATTAATAGTAATCATAGATGCAATTATTTATGCAGTCAGTAGCTATGCTCTAAATCTCCCCAAATTCCCTATACATGACTCCAATTACTATGTATAAGAGGTACTACATCATATATAAATGACCTACTAAATTGTGGTATTTGCCTATATATATAACTTTATCCATTAGCTTAAAGTTGATATTCCATCCTAGGGCAAAAGTCATGTCAGAGACCATAAACATATCTAGAAGTGACACCTAGTACAAGTGGATAAAATGGACACTTGGCATGCCATATAGCCTATTTAATAGGCCATCTTGATGTAGATCCCCATTTTAAATTTGCTAATGGGTATGTGGGATTTTACCTTTAGGACCATAGATTTTCTAAGAAGAAGCCATGAGCTTAGAGTTTTCTCAATTGAATTATTCTTGTTCTATGATACCACCCTATGCATATCAAATATGGAATCCAAAAACAAAAAGGATAAATACCTTTGGAAATCATTTCTTGATATGCAAGCCACTATCATCTTGTGATCCATGTGATGTAGGATAATGTCTAATGTCACCTTTTTGGTGAAGAATAAGTCTTGCAACAGGTTGATATAGGGAATAACCTTAAACATGGCTACCACAAAGTGTAGTCCTTGTCTCTTGAGAGAGAGAGAGAGAGTAGGTCTATCACCAAGTGGTGTTTCAATGGTCATAAATCTCCTTCATGAGAAAATGTAATGATAACATCAATGGCATCCCATAATTATATATAGTTGGCATACCTATAATTAGATATTATAGCATCAAAAATAGTGTCAATATACTCTATAGATCCTTAATGGAAAATTAGGATGGTGGAAATAATCCTTTAAACATTCAAGATGATGAATCCATTATAAATTGACTAGTTTGCTCAAAGTTAATTTTTTGGACTTTAAAAACTCCATTCTATTGGTTTTTTCTTTGTAATGGATTCATAATCACATGTTGTTAGGGGTTTTTTTTTTAGAGTAGTAACTAAGCTCAAAATTTGCTTATGATAAATGAACACATCAATAGCCATAAGTCATTGATATATCCTTGTTCATTCAATTCTGGTTCATGAAATGTTAATGCTCAACTTTCATACTTTTTATTTACCTATAGAATTGAAACCTTAGTTAGTTTAGTTGGTGGGGAAACTACATCTTTACTTTATTTTACAAGTGTCATGAAGTAGTTCCACTTTGTTGGCTAAGTTGAATGGGATTTCAGTAGTCAGGAGTCAAGTTTTGGGTTGGGATAAAGCCAATAATTTTCATGAACTAAAGGCTCTGAACACAAACCCTGAACACAATATCCTTAGACCAAATCTCGAATTTAAAATTTAAAAGAAGGATTTCTGAGCAAAACCTTCAAACAAAAGTCCCAATAAAAATGTCTATTTAAAAAACTTCGAACAAAAATTTTTGTGAATAAAGTTTATAAAAATAAATATCAAACAAAATCTTTGAAGCAAAAAAGCCGATGAAGATTATCTTGAACAAATTGTCTGAAGAAAAAGTCCTAAATAATTTCTCCAATGAACTAATCCTAAATAAAATTTCTAATGAAAATATTCTATGAATAACCTCTCCAAAATTAATTACCAGGTAAAATGTCCAACTAATAAAATCCATAACACAAGTGTTATGAATAAAACCAAGTCCTAAAACTGACATAAATACAAAAGTCCTGAAAGGTATGTTGGAACCAATATACCCCCATTTTTTTGAATTGGGACCCTTGATAAACCCTCAGGATAAAACATGGAAGTTTTAGTGTAGTCATTTAAAATGAAAAAATTAGTAACTTGAGCATTGATAAAGACACCCAACCCTTAGGTCCCTCTTGCTTGTTCTCTAGACCTTCTCAGGCTTATTTTCAATGATTCTTAGTCATTAGTGGTCTTCCAAAATTAACCCAAGTTGAGCCAAGACCCTCTCTTAATGATTTATCCATACCCATATGTCTCATCTACTTAGGATAATAGAACCAAAGTTGGACAATAGTGTTAGACCCTAGGGTGTCCCCTTTTTAGTGCTTTTATTCAATCACATTTTGAACCCAGGTTACCATTTTTTCTTGATTCTTCTTGTCTATTATGCCAACCTAGTTAGGTTTCATCTAACCCATGACCAATATATCCCTATAAAATCATATTTAAATAAAATTTGGTAAGGGTTGTAAAATATCATTTAGGCAAGTAAGAACACAAACAAGACCACTTAGGCAATCTTCCCTATTCTCTACATATAGCTATCCTATATACTTTCGAGTTAATTCAAGTCTTTAGACTAGTTCCTAGCCATATTAAACATACAAAATTTAGAATTTATTTCATATAATTCACTATTTCACCAAGCACTCTTAAAGGTAGAATTACAAATGGCTTGATCCCTCCTCAAAGTATTGGTATGTAGGAAGCATGCCCACACACAAGGTGTGAAGCACATCCAATGCATCTTACACAAAATAAACCCTTTTAAAAATTTATCTAAGTTCATTCAATTTCATATAAAATATAAGTACATGAAGAATCAACTCTAAATAGAGCTCTATCAATAGTGAAGACCTAAAATTTGGTACATAGGCTCACACTGAGTAGGCAAACAAAAACTAGAAAGCTCAGATCTTAAGGACAATAGCATTGAGGGAGGAATACAACACCTGATCATAGGTAATCCAATTATACATCTCTTTTCCAATTATTAAATGAAGTTAAATAACCTATTTGTGATAGTGTCCCAGTCTTGTATGCAAATTTCTAGACCTTGTCTCACCCAAAATAGTCTAGAATAAGTTAAGTTACATTTCTCCTTGCTCTCTTACTAGTTTTAGAAATGTAAAATCATGATCTAATTAAAAAAATTATTAGGTTTAATTATGAATATTATTTTTTGATTTATCCTACCTAGACTTATAATTAAATAGGAATAAAACTCCATTATTCCCAAAAATAATGAATCATTTGGTGAACCTGAATTACTTTGAATTTCACATAAAACCCTAAGAACCCTAGGGTAAATTCCTAGCTTATTTTTCTCATTAATTTTTGAATTTTTCACTAAATATTAAAATTATGAATTCTTCTCAAATTTTTAAATTTTGTAGTAAATTTTAAAATAAATTTATTTCAAACCCTAGTTGCATACAATAGGTCCCAGTAATTTTCCCACATTAATCCAATAATTTACTAATTTTTTACTTGAATAAATAAATCAAAAATTTAATTCAAATTTTAAAATTTAATATTAATTTCAAAAATATATATTTTAAAAACCCTAGTTTCATCAACTAATACCCAATAGTTTTCCAATCATTTTTTGAATTTTTAGTTGCATATTAAAATAAAAAAATCACTTCAAATTTCAAAAATTTATAGTATTTTGAAAAAATATCACTGTTAAATCCCTAGTTGCATATACTAGAACCTATTTCTTCTTGAGGTATCACCTTACATCGATAATCAAATTGAAAAAAATGATTCTCACTTATGTACAAACTTTTCTTACATTTCTTTAAAATAACAAGGAAACCATAATGGGACCTATCATGTACATGAATGATGAAGTCTACCATATGCTAGTACAAAGATTATTTATTTTCATTTCATGATTAATTTTCATAATTAGAGATGATATTACAAAATTTATTCCTGAAATTGCAAAATATTTTAATAATTCTTTTGCATATTCTTTCTCTCTCATGCAAATAATGTCCAACTCTATTTTGCTAAACATCTTAGAAATATTATGTCACAAGTCAAATCTCTTTATGCATTCATGCATAATGTCATGCTATCTATCCCTTGATTTTTACACCTCGTGTGGATAAATTTTGAATTCCATCATGTTAAACACATTAGAAATGTCATAGCACATGCCAAATTTTTTTATGCATCCTTGCACAATTCCATGCTCTCTATCTTTTGTTTGGTATCTATCTTGTGGAATGATCTTTATAATCATATTTTTATACATAATTTATACGTATATATATATATATATAACTATATGGATGCTTTTAAGTATCTCCTTATCACTACTAGACACAAGCAAACACAAGTGGTTATATATATTCCTCCTCTCTTCAAACTTTATTCATCTGGATTTTATCCTGCACCTATTACCAGCTATGTTCATATAGTAGATCATGCATTAAATGTTATAACCAAAGTTTACAAAGATAATAAGGTTAATTACACCCATGGTTAAATCTTTGTCACTCAATTTAGAACCCCTTCTGATATAATTTTAGCTCCTCCATTTGTTATAGTTCTTCTTGTAATCCAGATTTAGCCACAATCGAGACCTTCATCACTAGCACAAAAAATTCATACACCTCCATAGCTTCAAGATTCTAGATAGTTTTTATCTATAGTATTCATGCCTAGGGTAGTATCATTGAGATCTCATTCATTTGCGTATATAGATCAAATTTTTAGAGAGCTTATCCTACCACCAGATGGGTCCCTTAGAGATCCATAGTTGCATCCATTTCTCAAAGTTACAAGGAGACCCCACAGTCAGTTTCCACTATAGGCATTTTAGAGCACTTAAAACATACATAGATTTCAAAGACATAGTCTCGACATTTCCATCATTATTCATGATCATGTACAATAATTCTTGATACAGGATGACATGATAGGGAGTATTTTATGAGACTCATCATTTAGTATCATTTCTTCTCAATTTTTATTGTACATAGTTTCTTTTACTTAATTATACATAGTTATTTCAAAAATTTCTTATACATAGTCTTTATATGATTGATTGTAGATATTTCAAAATATTCCAAAAATACAAAAACAATGTAACAATTTAAAATTCAAAAACATTAAAAAATATCAAAACAACACAAACATTTTGATTATATGCATCATCTATGCTTTATAATACTACTACTACTACTACTACTACTACTACTACTACTACTACTACTACTACTACTATTACTACTACTACTACTACTACTACTACTACTACTACTACTACTACTACTACTACTACTACTACTACTACTACTACTACTACTACTACTACTACTACTACTACTACTACTATGCTAGGACTTACATTTACTATTTCATGCTATTGTATGTCCATTTATCTACATTACCATGCTTCACTTGATTTTATTTGAGTGTGTGTAGTTATATCTAGCTCTTTGATTACTTCACCTTACCCATTGAAGGGGCATCCTACATCTACATTTGAGACACACTTTCAATAAACATACCCATTGGGGGAATCTTCCACATGACTACACCATCCAAGTTATGTCATTCATACACTACACACTCTAAATTATCATGCTAATGTACATTACTTACAAAATTACATAGATCACTATATCAACATTTCACTAGTATCTAACACTTGTGTATCTCTTAACATATACCTAGTCTTATACTAAACATGTCTTGCATACTTTCAATCCTACATTGATTAGTTAGATGTGATTATATCTTTTTAGTTATTACATGTTCTCTTCTTTATTAGAGTAGTTTGTTGGATTGCATTTCCAGTTCCTACTTGTCTCTTATATGTGCCTTAAGACATTTTCTAATGTCCTTTTCTTTTATTCATTTGTGTGCCTTAAGATCTTTGCTAATTTACTTTTCCTATACTCCTTTATGTGATTGTGGATTCCATGCCAACTTGCTTGTTTCAATTATATGTGTATATGGCATTTGAACATGGCTTGTATGCTTTTTTTCTACTTTGAGTGACATGTACCTATGTCCCTTGTTTGTGTGGCACCTTGGCCACTCTTGTATGCTTCTTGCTTCTTACTTTGTGTGCTTTTTGCTTGATTTCTTCTTGATTTATATAATGCCATGATCCATATCATGCATTTTCATATTTTCCTAGATGCCATGATGGACATCATGCTCCATCCCTCCAACTTAAAACTAGAAAACTAAAATTTAACACTTTAAGTTAGAGTTAAGTACATTTCACATGTTACTGCATTATTATATTTATCTAAGCATACCCATGTTGATCTAAAAATATCTCAACTCAAACCATGTTATATCTTGAGATATCTTGTTGATTATCATTGATATATCATGTGTATTTCTACCTTAACACACTTTTAGGGATTTTTATTTTGAGGGTATAAATTGTATGTTACTTATTCCTACACTTAGAAGAGGGGGAAACAAATTGGGATTTTTCTATAGAGATCATAACTCCTAATCGATCAAAGAATCTAGTTTTAGAACAACCAAAACAACAACCAGTCATCAAACCACTCAAAATAGACCAAGTAGGCAACCAAGATTATAGAATTGTGATTGATTTTAGCTTAGGACAATAGTGCCAAGGCTAGATATAGTACTAGACACTAGGGTATCCATTTTTGGTACTATTTTCCAAATAGTAGGAAAACTAAGTTTTCTAAATGTAGGTAGAAAGATAGGTTTAGCTATAGTTTTGCATAATGAGACTAGTTTGGATTAGTAGTTTTTAGTACAATTTTCTCAAATAATTCAAGCATAGGGGGCATCATGCATGACATTATTGGTCCTCAATTCTAATTTTAGATACAAAAATTAGTACAACTTTTAGATCAAAATCTATGTTTTAGACACCAATGATTGGGGGTAGATTGCATAACACTTTTTGCTTCTTTTATTTATGTTTTTAGCATTACCTAGGCATTCTCAGTAGTTGCATGCACTATTCCATCTGAAGGTGGTTGGCATCATTTTTGAGTGTCTTTCATACAAGCATAACCTCCACATTCCTGAGTACCGAGTTACCTGAGTACCTAAGTACCTGAGTGGCTTCCACATAAGAAATTTTTAGTTTTGAAGGTCTTTCATACAAGCCTATTCTCCATATTTTTTGAGTTGGACAATATTGGCTTAGTTTATAGCACATATTTAGCTCTCTACACCACATTTTTAGATTTATAGAATGTTCATAGGCTTCCAGAGCCATCTCATATGACATACTTTTTTATACTAATATTATTTTATAGCTTCAGTTCATTGGGAAATGATGTAGCTAAAGGGCCAAACTTTGTATTCTTAAACCACCTATTTAGAGGGATTAGACACATGATCTAGACATTGATTATCACACACATGATCATCTAGCTTAACTTAGTAGGCCATGATGGATCCAAAGGGTTAGCCTTTCCATTCTTGAGCCACTTTCTAAGGAATTAAGCACTCAACTCCATTCATGATATAAATTTTGGTACAACATCATACAACACATCCAACATTACTTAGCATTACCCAATATCATAATAGGTTTTGTATTATTTTATATACCCAATGAGGTGTATTCTTTTCTTTCTCTTGATTTCTCTCTCTCTTACCTAAATTTATACATTCTTATTTTATATCATATATAATAATAATTGATCTACTATTTGTTTCCTTTCACATATTCACACTTGTACAACATGCTCTTTATGCACCATCCAACATTACTCAATATCACACAAGCTTCATGGGCTTCACCTTTGTGATTAAGTTCAAGTAAACTTTATATTTTCCTTTATCCTAGTATTTCTCTTTGTTACATCACTAGAATAAAGGGGGGGGGAATATAGTCATATAAAATGAAAAAATTGGTAACTTGAGCATGGCTAAAGACACCTAACCCTTAGGTCCCTTGGTTGTTATCACTAATTCCAAGTCATCTATGGATTTTCAAACTTGACCCAAACTGAGCCAAGAACCTCTCTTCATGATCAATCCATCCCCCTAAGTCTCATCTGCTTAGGACAATAGCACCAAAGTTGGACCCTAGGGTGTCCCCTTTTTAGTGCTCCCATCCAATCACATTTTGAGTCTAGGTTACTATTTTTCCCCAATTCCTCTTGTCCATTATATTAGCCTAGTTTAGTTTCATATAACCTATGACCAATAGATCCCTATAAAATCCCATTCAAAGATAATTTATAAAGGGTTGGAAAATATCATTCAAATAAGCAAGAATACAAGCAAGATCACTCAAACAATCTTCCCTATTCTTTGTATATAGCCATCCTATACAATTTAAATATAATTCAAGTTTTTAAGCTAGTCCCTATCCATCTCAATAATACCTAATTTAATCATTTATTACATATCATTCACTATTTCAATAAGAAATCTTAAAATGAGAACTATATATGGCTTGATCCCTTCTCAGAGTATTGGTATATAGGTAGTGTGCCCACACATGGGGTGTGAATCATATCTAAAGCATATTAAACACACTAACCCCTTTTCCCCATTTGTCTAGGTTCATTTGATTTCATAGAAAATACAAGTACACAAAGAATAATATCTACAAGGAGCTTTATCAATAGTGAAGACCTAAAATTTGGTATAGAGGCGCACACTGAGTAGGTGAACAAAACCTAGAAATCTCATAACCTGAGTACAATAACACTAGGGGAGGACTAAAATGCTAGAGCCCAAGGTGTCCAATTCTAATTCTCCTATCCAATCATGAAATTAAGTTTAAGAACCTATTTGTGATAGTGTCCCAATCCTACATGTAAATTTTTAGATCCCATCACAATTAGAATAGTATAGAATAAGCTAAGTTACATTTCTCTTTGATCTCTTACTATTTTTAGAAAGGTCAAATCATAATATAATTTCACAAATAAGTATGTTTAATTAGGAATTTTATTTACTAATTAATCCTACTTAGAATTGTTTATTAAATAGGAATAAAACTCCATTATTCTTGAAAAAAATGAATCATTCATCATGTCAATATCTTTTATAGAATTTGAATATCATCCACTTTGTTAAAAGGCAGGTTCATATGGTTTTGATTTACTTTAATCTAGACTAAAAATGTTGATAAGATTCATTTGGATTTTAGTTTTAGGTTCCATGGCATGTGTTCTTGAGAATTTTGTATTCCAAAACCCTAGCAAACCCTCAATCTAGATTTGAATCAAGGTGGGAACCAAATTTGTGAGAACTATTTTAAAATTTGAGATTTTATGGACTTAAGAATAAAATGCATATTATAGGCTTAGTCATGTTTTGTAACACAAATTAACTAATAAACTTGGTCCCTTTTATTATTTCCCCCTCTTCTAAATTTCTTTATGACCTACCTAATGTCATCTTGCAAGGTCCTTTTAATATTTTTCAACTTAGCGTAAGGTTTTAATACTAAGGCCCCGACGTATTCATTAATACAATCATGACCTTAATCTTAATGCCTTAAGCCTTTACATTTTATGTCTCTATAGTACTAAATTAACTTCCTTGCATCTTGTAGGATCTTATGGCTATCATTTTATCATGACATTTGATCTAATAGAGCAAGTATAACCCAAACATTGACTTAAATACCATGAATCTTTGGTGATTCGATGGTCCATATTTACTCACTTAGACCTGGTTAGATGCAGAAAAGAATAATTGAAAAGTTAAAATGACATGTAAGGACAAAAATATCAATATGCATCACCTTCACATTTGAAAACTAAAATCAAATTGGTCTTTCTTGACAAAGTGACCAACCACAAGCAAGCTCCCAGATCATGATCGATCGCTGATGCTTCATCACCAATTTTGATACAATAGAGTGAATGTAGTCCAAGATCCTAGGCGATCCTATGAATGTGCCATGTAGAATTCTCACATTGGGCTATAATAATTTTATGAGGTTAAAATTAACATTCACATGACTGTCATTTCACATATGTGAGGATGTATTTGACATCTATGAGATCATCAAATTTAAGCTAATCAAATAAAAATATTTACTAGCTTAAAATTAACATGCACACAACTATCATTTGACATCCATGAGGACATATTTAACATTTTCAAGACCATCAAATTTAAGATGATGAATTATTATGCTCAAGGTCAAAATTCAATCCAAAATCTTGCTACAAGGCTCAAAATGGATTTGTAAGGTGAAGGAAATGCTCAAAAGATTCTAAAAATGGGATTCTTTCACTTACAAAATATGGAAGTGGTCTTATGATCTAAATACTTAGTCTAAATTTATACAGAATGGTCCTCATGGAATTTTGTTTAAAAAATATCATGAAACTTAACTATGAGCTTATACTAAGTCTTATTTTAAAAATGGAGGTCTTATCAGATGGAATATAAGCTAACCAAAGGTTTGTTGGAAATATTGTCATTGATGTCAAAGGTCTATCATTATTGGTGATAAAGGCCCCATTTCATTTAATGTTGTTTGTAATAGATATATCTTGGCTAATGTGAGTTAATATTTATTTAATATTAATGAATATATTTTTGGTTGCATATGAGATAAAATAAGGGCCCATGGAGAAGTCAAAGAGCCATGGGGTAAAGACAAAATAAGGATGGGACACATTTTCCCATGAAGAGTCATCTTGGGGAATTCCAAGAGTCACCAAGTGAAGACAAAAGAGGAAGGGCACAATTTCCTATGAAGGGACATTTTGAGGAATATGAAAAGTCATGAAGATAAGGACAAAAGAGGAAAGGACATTTTTGCTCATGAAGGGTCACCACATGAATTTTCAAAGGCAAGGATATGAAGGGTCATACAAGTTTGTCACCATTTTTTAAGAGGATTTAAGGGTCACAAAGGGGGAAGGCCAAAGGTCATTTGAAAAGCTATAAATAAAGGCTTGAGAAGCCATTTGTAACATGGAAGATAGTGGTTGATTTGATATTGTAATATCTTGCTTAGAAGAGCAATTGTGAGAGATGAATATGATTTGTATTTGTTATATCTAGCTTATAAGAGCAAAGGTGAGAGAGAGGGAAGAGATGTTGTAATGAACTATCATTTGTTGAGATAACAACATTGAGAGATAGGTGTGTGGTATACACAAAGGGGTTGGTGCGCATGAATTGTTGTTGGGTTGGTGCTCAGTAAAGGGGTTAGTGCTCTTGTGGGTTGGTGCTCATGAATTGTTGTTGGGTTTGTGCTCGACAAAGGGTTGATGCTCTTGTGGGTTTTTGCTCATGAATTGTTGTTGGGTTAGTGCTTAAAAAAGGGGTTAGTGCTCTTGTGGGTTGGTGCTCATGAATTATTGTTGGGTTGGTGCTCACGAATTGTTGTTGGGTTGGTGCTCAACAAAGGGGTTGGTGCTCATATGGCTTGGTGCTCATGAATAGTTATTGGGTTAGTGCTCAGCATAGGGGTTGGTGCTCCTACAAGTTGGTGTTTGTGAATATTGTTTGGGTTAGTGCTCATTCATATACTTGAGATTGTTCTCTATGGTTTTTCCCACATTGGGTTTCCACGTTATATTTGGTGTCTCTCTCTATCTTGTGTGGTGTTTTTTATTTGAGTTTTATTGCATATCTTGAATGTTTGATTAAGTGGAATTTGGTTAAGGGAAAGTTTTATAAGATATATGATATAATGATTCATCCCCCTCTTAGTATATCCCATGCTTAACAAGATTTTCATATGTGGTGGCCTAGATTATTTAGACCCTCATCCCTTTGTTATAAATTAGGAAACTTAGGCATAAATTCCCTAGGCTAAGGTTTATTTCATGCTTTGTAAACATGAAAAAAACCTTAGCATAATTAACTTAAGCATAAGTCATGACTTTAATAATATACTAATTTAACATTCAAGCATTTTTTGTAGATCAATGGTTTGTGCCCTATCATTAGATTTGATCCAATGGCATGAGGCCCCTGAATACTTTTTCAATATAACCTTGAGAGCTCATAAGGTTTACATCTGGCACAAGATATTTCAAGGAATAGCTAATGGGACAATTAATGGTTCATAGTTTGTAGTTAATATTTGATCCAATAGTGTAGAGGCACCAATGAATTTTCAAAGGCCCATGACCTCACTTCATGGCTAATAGTCATTTAGAAAAGAACTAAAAAATATTTGGATCATGAAGAAGATACATAAACATGCCAAGTGTCATGACCACATGGTTTACAATAGAAAGACCCAATCATGACCAAGGGCCTATATTATAATCAATGGCTCATGATAATCTAAGATTTTGATCCTACAATGTGAAATAAAGAAAATATTTTAAAATACCAATGGCTAGTGTTCAAATGTCATTTATGAAAAATGTTGTGAAAGGTCCAGACCAATGCCACATAGGTGCCATGCAAGAAGAAAAATACAAAATTTGAGATTTTATGGGCTCAAAAACACAAAGGTATAAAGGCAAAGGTCCAAATCAAATCCAAGGCATGTATAAGCTAAAACCTAGATATATTTTACCATTAAAGCTCCAAACCCTAAACCCTACATAAAAATGACATGAACAAACACAATTTATTAAAATTTGATCAAAGGAGAGCTTAATTTAGGTTTATTAAGTGTAAGAGAGCTTTCAAAGAGATCATATATAATTTGGTATGAATAATTAACAAGGATAAAGACCATGGAAGCTAGTAGGTAGAAATTGAAGGAGGAAACTAAGCTCTATTTGATGATAGATAATGAGGGCCAAATCTTCAAAGATACTAAATTAGACCTCATAGAATTGAACATCTAGGGCATTAGGAATTGTTCTGAGCTCTTCTTCATGATAGAAGAATTTCAACACATTTCATAAGAGGAACACCACCATGAGCAGAAGACACTATGACCTAGTTGTGGTCTAGAAGGTTGGCCTTCATCACACCATAGTGAAACTAAAGGTATTACATTGTATTGATGTCCTTGCTCCTATATTTTTTGATTATAGATTAAAGAATGAATGGATCATTAGGGAGGGCAACTCAATAGAGGTAGCCTACATTTCCCCTATTGCTTCTAAGAAGTAGTACAAGTTCCCTCTCCCCCATGTGTACATTTAAAAAATCAAAGAGTAGTCTAATAACCATGACTTGGACTATATCCTTAGACCCTAGTTGCACCAATAACCTCATATATTTATCAACCTTAAGGGAAAGATTCTTATCATCCACTTCAAATAGGGCATTAGGGTAATAATGACCTTATTGAACTAAGCCTTTGGTTCCCCTTTAACTACTAATGAAAATAAGATTTGGGTCTCATATGTGTACTTCATAGTGGAGTAGAAACTTACCCCTTCAATTAGAGACTTAATCAATGTCTTCCTTGTCAAGCAATTCAACACCATCAAAAGAAAGACCTCAAAATAATTATTTATGATGACATACCTACTTGACACCCTTCTCACCTTAATCACCTTCCTTGGGTCTAGGAATTAGTCCCTTGAGGGAAATACAACCATTTCACATTACTATTCTAAACTATACATCTTCAAATATAGGAATCATATGTAGTTTATTTGTGGCTACATTTATTTGGCTATAGTGGAGGCCATCACGGGTATTCCCATGACTAGGGTCCAATCCCTCATCAAGAGGTATGTTGAAATTATGGGGGACGTATGGTATTACCCTGATTACATAGTTATTAGGATAGACGTAATCATGTCCCAACTTTACAGGCTGCCAATATATCTTTCAAGTAATCTTGTAGAGTAAGATATTGCCTCCTAGCTCAGCCATGGCATTGATAGGACATATAAATAAAATAATAAATGTCTACTTCACCCCTTCCCCTTGAATATTAGGAAGACTATAATAAAAGACTAGAAATAGGTGGATATCATGTCCACACATAAGGATTCATTTGGTTTCAATATAGATGAACTCCAAATGTGGGATCCAAAGAATGTAGTACATGAGCATCTATGGGATAAGAAGCTTTCAAATATGGAATATGTACATCAACTCAGTGTTCATGACACCATATATATTAAGGATTAGAATTATGAAGAAGTATTGGCTAGGGTCCAAGCCACAACATTAAGCTTGAATATAGGCTAATCAAGGATAACAAGCCATCTGGGGAACATGGAAAATGCATCCTTTATAATATTACTTACTACTTGGGCCATCCAAAATAGCCTATGAGTAACCTTAGGTAGATCAACCATAGCCCAAATAATAGGTTGAATAGGTTAAAAGTGAACACAAGGGAAAGGACAAAGTTCGAGAAGCAAGATTGGAAGAATAGCCTGGAGAGGGATCACCATCTTTATCACTACCACAAAAACCACCTTCTCTAGTGTAATTTTTGGACATGATTACCTTGGAACTAGAAGAGACACTTGAGGGTGCCCTCAAGGATCTTGTAAAAGCTTATGATTTTGATAAGGAATGGGATCCCAAAGAATATATAGGAAAGGAGATTATCCCAATAACATCCCATGAGAAGAGGAAGGAAAAGCTAGCACTAGTCCCTATGGGACCATTTAAGAGACCAAGATTGACCTTCACTCATCCCACTAGTGAATTAAATATATTTAGTGATGAGTTCCCAATTCATGGACCAGTCATTCCTAATTGGTTGATTTATGGAAATTTACAAAAGATCCCCTTCCTTTCTCATTCTTGGGCCATGACAAGGGTCACTGATGTTAGGATACAAGATAATATGAATCCTTGGATAAAGGCTATAGTAAAGGAGCAGGAAGAAAAGAGAATTATGGCCATTGAAGGAGTAGGAGGCAAGAAGATATATGCTTTAGGAGTATCTAGTGTCTCAGGTATGGAGGTCCTAAAACCTCCCAAGTTCAAACAACCAATTACTACCATCCATTTCAACCATGAAACAACTAGATTGGAAAGAATAACAAGGATAGTTATGGTTGAAACAAATAAATTCACCTTTCAAATGGTGGAACACTTTATGGTATTAACCCCTATGGGAGGATAAAAAATAGGTGAGTTTACCATTCATGAGGAATATGTGGAAAGTTTTATTGAGGCCCAGTCTACCCAGGCTAGAGCTAGAGTCCAAGGTTTGTAGTAGAGGATCTAGAACATGCAAAAGGAGAAAGAAAACCTACAAATACAAGAAATTATATCAGTGCTAGATGTAATGACCAAAAATCCTTGATGAGTCATTCTATGACATGTTTAAATCCCTAAATTCAATAATGTTGAGGTATAATGACTTAGGGGCAATGTGCATTGGCCAAAATCCTAGTCACCCAGTGGCAATCTTTAGAAGACAAAATTTCCCAACTCTTTAACATCCAAGCAAAGAAACAAATCCCAAACTTTAGGACCATTAGCTTGGGGCACTTGAACACAATTTTAGGAATTGTGATTGAAATTAATCAAAGCTTAAGTGCATGTCACAATGGTGTGAAAAGGGTCCTAAAAGAGGATAAGGAACTAATTACAAGAATTAAACAACATAATGGGACCATGCTAAAGGATCCTGCATAACCCACCATCCTATGAATCATAAGTGATGAATAATTTAAGCATAGAGATACTTTGGTAACCCAAGAAATCAAAGAAAAAATCCAAGTTAAATCTGAGGTTGACAACAAAAAAATCCTAGACATGATATTTAATGTAGGGGAAAGGATAAATGATGCTAGGAGAATTAAAGAGGCCATGAAAAGGAATGACAGGGAATTTGGTGACTTGGTGGATCAAGAGGAGCAGATCCTAAAGCCTATTGTGGATATAGAGATAATTGATGGGCAACATGATAAGGGCATGGACATCCTCCATAAACAAAAATTAGAGGCCCCACCATACAATTAAGCAATATCCTATTTTGTAGAATTTTAAAACATTTTGAAATAGAATATTCCATTATAAAGGCATATGTTAGTTTGTTAACATATTTGCCTCTAGGTCAGTATGATTGTAAAAGTA
Organism: Torreya grandis; assembly: GCA_037957365.1. Lineage (NCBI taxonomy): Eukaryota > Viridiplantae > Streptophyta > Pinopsida > Cupressales > Taxaceae > Torreya > Torreya grandis. Next base: position 3,371,670 of record JARHVA010001402.1, read on the forward strand.
AAGTGTATTTTAAAACTTATAAGGATATTTGTCCTTATATTTATACACCTATATCTTGCTATTGACTGATATAGTTCCTAATCTTCTTATAAAGGCATGTATTACCATTTGTAAAATGGGGAGATTTTTAAACAACTTTGTACAATTTGAAGCAATTAATAGAATCAAAGGAATTTTGTAGAGATTGTCCATGTTTTATGTGTTAATTATTTATTTTAAATTTTCTCTTAATTTCTAGTCAATGTCTTGAATCTAAATAGTGTCTTAGAATTCTGATTTGTATCTTAGTAATCATAGGGTTTCTAATTTGTGCAACCTACTAGATTAGGTAAAATATATTTTGTTCTCCTTCATCTTTATTTTAATTTTTTTCTATATGTGCATATGTTATCTGATAATAGTAGTAAATATTTAAAGAATAATTGGTTCTTACTTGTGATTCTTCACACTATCCTTTGAAATTAGGCTACTATATAGTGAAATTTGAGTTTAGGCTATTTTAAATTATATATATGCTTGAATACATACTCAGTTGAAATGGATGCTTTGTCATAATGTTTAAGGCTAAAATTGGTAATCAATATTTTATTTTCTACCTTACCCTTTTCTTTGATCCCTTTTATCCCATGATCACATTAGTTTTAGCTTCATTATACATATCCATTTAGATTAGTCTGTAGCTTAAATCTAGAGTGTAATTCACTAAACATTAGCATATATTCTTAAAAATTCATGAAGAATGGACCATGGTGGCCCCAACCCCCAAATTATATAAATATTATGGAATAGTTTACCCTTATTCTCTGTTATTTCACCACAAGCAACTAGATTTCCAAAACCTACAAATCATGCCTTGAATTTTCAAATTATAAAATAAGTTTTCCCTAAAAAATAAGAGCACCTATGGTTCATTTAAAAGCATCAACAGGAAAAGATCCGTTGGTGCTAGAAGAAGGGCCAAATTGATTTCTTTGAATATTTGTTAATCTTGGTCTATTTTGTCTAAAGATCAGTATATGTTAATGTTTTTAGTGAATTATTTTCTTAAATTATAAATATCATTGATCTTTGCTATTTTAAATTCATCTTTGTGCTTCCTTTGAAGTTGTTTGAGTATTGATTCTTGATTCTAGTAAATCTAGCTTTAATTTTGAAAATCCATAGTATCTAAGGTTAGGATGGCTTGTTTTAATCAAAGGTGGGCATATATTTCATAGATATTAGTTATTTTAGGCTTAGAATTGAAAGGATAGATCACATTCATGTAGTTGAATGCATATTTGAGCTAATTCAATCAAAGATCAATGTCCTTTACAATTTTTCATTGCACACTTGAAAAATAAGCTTAATGTGAAAGTTAAAATCTTGTTCTTTATAAAAGTTAACTTGATACATCATATTTTATGTAGGATCTTAAAATTTCAAGCTAAAATTCACTAGGATTAGAACAAGATCACACTAAAAAACCAGAGAGCTTTTACTTGAACTTGAGGTTCACAGAAAGGTCAAACATGACAAAGGTAGATAGAAGAGGTCCAAATCTTTGAAAATTTCACCCCTTCAAGGTACTTATTCTTTCAATCTTCATCCAACTAAGGATTGGTTGGGAGACTCTTTCATTAATGCACTAGGTGTGGTACATGATCTCCCTAGAAACCCTAAGAAATATTTGCCTACATTTAGCCCAACAAGTATAGTAACTACTAAAGAACATATAAATTATTTTAAATACACCTTAAGATTGTTTAATGTTATGCATGAAGATATATCTTGTCATTTATTCCCCTTTACATTTAAATATGTTGGTTATGAATGGTTCTTAAACTTACCTAATAATTACATTACAAGATGAGATGATTTCAATATGCATTCATTGATCAATTTGAGAAGATTATGAGTCCTTGTGTTATCTACCATCAATTCACCACTATTAGAAGAGATGAAAGTGAGCCTATCAAGTAATTTAATGCTATATTTTAGAAAATGTTTAGCAAAACCATAAATCCTTACAAGCTTGATGGTGTCTTAGCTTTAGAGATTTATAGAGATGTAGTATATCCCATGACCTCTATGTTTTTTAAGAGATCAATGTAGCCATAAATTCATTAGCTAGAGCCTATGTTGAAGAAACAACCATCAATGATCAAATGAAACCCCAAGGGAAAATAACATATTCTATGTTGAACATCAACCCCTAGATGTCTGTGATGAAATTATTCCTAAATAACAACTATAATATCCCATCATTAAACCAACTCACAAAATTAACTTAATTACCATTGAGTCATGTAGATCCCGATTAGAATTTAGGATTCCTAAATCATCCTACCAATGGCTTCAATTATAAATGATCAAAGGGATTTATTACCATCTGCTAATAATCACTAGGTACATAATTCTAAAAATCCTAAAAATGAGAATACCTCTATCTTAAAAATGGTCCAAAAGTTGAGTATTAATTTTCTTTAGTTGCAAAAACAAGTTGGAAACACTGCTAAAAGTTCAAGTAGGAAGTTATCATTTTAAATGTATAACAAGCCAACTAATAGGTTTTAGAATGATAGTTTTCATAATAATAGGAATAATGAGCCATCTTCTAAAAAGAAGACTATGGACATTAACCTCACTGATATTACATTACCTGACTATTGTAGGGTAAATTACACAACCAAGCATGAGGAAATTGACTGTATAGAATTCTAAAAATATTTCAAGGCTTTTATAGAGGAGTTGGATATATTTTAAGTGGTCCTTAAAAAATAAAATGGTGTAGGTTCCTCTTAACATATGTCATATGATCAAACATTTATGGTAGACACCTTTGATTTCCCCTTTCAAGAGGAAAATGAACCTGATGAGATACCTAAAGAGATCCAAGCATTTCAATAGTTCTTAAAGGAAACCTATCCCTTAAGGAATAGGGAGAAGAGGAAGCCATTAACTACCTCAAGAGCTTCAAATAATTTTAGAACTCCTATAGACACATATTCAAGCAAAAATATTGAGCCACCTAAAGGGAGTATCACTAAACCTAGTATTGAAATTCCTAGTTATTCTAACATCAGTTATAACATAGTTGAAGACATGAAAAGGATAAATGATAATATCACCTTATATGAACATAAATAGATAATATAACAAAGGGACATTCTACTATAATCCTTATCATTGAAGTCCAAAAATCCACCACAGACTGATCATGCTAATGTAACTGTGCACACGGCCAAAACCAAGTCTCCTCCATTCTTTCTCCCTATTAGGATTTTTGGTAAGAACATATATAATTACTTATTAGATTCAAGATCATTGACCAATATCATTATTTTAGGTATATGCAAACATATTTTCCTAAATCCCATTAAGTTTGATAGGGTTATCACCCAATTAGACAAATCTAGAGTTAGGGTAATTGGGGAGCTACTAAATGTACATATGCAAATAGAGTTTGAGTCTAGGATGAAATAATTCATTGATGTTTAATTTTTTGATATACCTAATGTATACGGAATATTATTAAGCAAGGAATGGACCAAGGATTTGAGTGGTTACATGCCTATATATTGCTCACACTTATTATTACCTTGGAAAGGGGTTCTTAATCAAATCAGGGTTGAGAGACAACCAAGAATGAAACATATGATAACTGAGTATAATTTTTTGAACAAGAGGGTCAACATAATAGACTCAAACTTAGGGGTTTTTATCCTAGAGACTAATAAGGTATGTGATCCCAAGAGTACTCATGTTGTTCATAGACTGTGTAAATTACATTTAGATGGAGTTAGGTGTAATTTTGGATTAGGTGTTAGTTTTGTTTTAATTTACCCCACTAATAAAAAGTACCATGATTATTATAGGCTCCAATTCCCTTATACAAAAAATCTTACTAAATATGAATCCCTTATCCTAGGATTAAAATTTTCTATAAAAAATAGAGTCAAAGAGCTACTAGTTTATGGGGTTTCATAATTAGTGGTTAACCAAGTTAGAAGTAAATACAAATGTAAGCTCTCATAAATAAAATGGTATAAGTTTAAGGTTTTGGATCTTATTGAATCCTTTTATGCCTTAAACATCATCTCCATCCCAAGGGGATAAAACCAAGGTGCTAATGAGTTAGCATCTGTTGCAGCTAACCTCATGCCCAACCAAGATTCCCCTAATTTTAGCATTAAATTGATCCCTTGTCCTTCAGTACCTGACAATGTTAACCATTTCTAAGTATCCAATGATGATCAATATATAGTGGATTTTATGACCAATTCTAGGGCATTTGATGCTCATATCAATGATGAGATAGATGAAATTACATCTAATGGGGATAAATTTAATGGTAAAGTCATTGAAATAAATGACAATAAGATCCTTGAGGGGATGATTGCTTTAGAGAGACTGATTGATCAAGATAAATTCGCTGAGGTTTCTAAGGTTCCCAAGGTAAGTGGGAAGGACTATAATGTTGTTGAACTTGGCCTCCATGATCAACCTCAACTAGTAAATGTTGGAAAGGCTTGCATAAATATTGAAAACAAGAAATCTAAAGAGCTCCTTACCTAATATAGGGATGTCATAACATGGTCCTATGATGACTTAAATTTTTTTGACTTAAGGGTCATCACACATACTATACCTCTTAAAGAGACCTACAATCCATTCAGACAAAAATAAAGGATTGTAAACCCTGTCTATGATCTTTAAAGAGGTTAAGAGACTTCTAGATGCTAGGATAGTCTTACCCATAAGTAATTCCACCTAGGTGGCTAATTTGGTGCTATTCAGGAAGAAAAATGGTGAGATTAGACTATGTATTGACTTGAGGAACTTAAACAAAGCATCAAAAAGGACAACTATCCCCTTGCTTCCCTAGACCAAGCGATTCAAGTTGTTTTAGGTTCAATGATGATATCTTTTCTTGATGTCTTTTTAGGTTACAACCAAGTGTTGGTTGATAAAGATGACATGATGAAGACAACTTTCACCACAAAGTATGGGACCTTTTCTTACAAGAGGATTCCCTTTGGACTAATAAATGTAGGAGCCACCTTCCAAAGAGATATGGCTATGCCTTCCAAGCCCTGATAGGTAAATGCATCATTATTTATATGGATGATCCAATAGTTTATTCTAGAAATAATATGGAATATCACTTCATGAATTTACAAGTTTTTGAAATTTGTAGAAGTTATGGCATTTCCTTGAACCCTAAGAAGAGTATCTTTTGTGTGACTAAAGGAAAATTATTTGGTTATTTTATAACCAAAGATGGGATATTTATAGAATTTGAAAGATTGGAGGCCATATCTATAATAAAACCTCTAAATATCAAAAAAGAGATAAAGTCATTTTTTGGTAAACTAAATTTTGTAAGAAAGTTTATTTCTAGTTTTGCAAAAAATGTCAAACCATTGAATGACATGCTAAATAAGGATGCCAAAATCACATAGAATGAGGATTCTAGAAAGGCATTTAATGATATTAATAAGTACATCAATCAAGCTTTAGACCTTATAAGTCTTGATTTCTTAAGGGTCTTTTACCTCTATTCCTTTACATCTGACCACATTATGGCTACAATATTACCTAAAAAAATTGAAGGGTGTGACCATCCAATGATTTTATGGGCATTAATTTCAAGAATGTTGAGTTAAATTATTCATTAATTGATAAATAGGCATATGCATTAGCTAAGGTAATTAATAAATTTAGACATTACATCATTAGAAATAAGGTATATGTTATCTTACTTCACCCTACCACCAAACTTATTAAAGTCAGAATGAATTAGGGGAGCATAGAGGTAAGTGGATGTTAGTTTTATAGGAATATGACTTGGAGATGAATTTTTTTTGGTAAGATGCCAAGGTTTGATCCAGATGATTTCTAATACTAACCCTAATATAATTATTATGAAAGTAAACCAACAAAACTTTCAAGCTAGTGAGTGCTATGATTCAATAATACACTTGATAATTAATAGTAATTATCCTACAATATCATCTAGGGAGAAAAAGGCTACCCTAAGATTGAAGTCAACCCATTACTTGATCAAGAATGGGATTTTGTATAGAATAAATTTTGAAGGAATTTACTTAAGATGTGTCTCACAAGAATAAGCCACCCAAATCATGAGTACCTTCCATGAAAATATTGGTAATGGACATCCATCTGAGACAACCACAACACACAAAATTATTAGAGTTAGCTATTATTGGCCAGACATTTTTAAGGATGCTCACAAACATGTGAGGGAATGCCACTCATGTAAGATCTTTAGCACCAAAGAGCCAAAGGCAATAATGCCTCTACAACTAGTTATTATTGATAAACTATTTGCTTAATGGGGGTTATACTTTATTGGGGTGATCAACCTAAACTCATATGAAGGTCACAAATATGCCCTTACTACCACTAACTATTGTACAAAGTGGACTAAATCTACTTCTAGTAAACAATGTAGGATGGAAGAAGTGATCAACTTCTTGGAAGAAAACATCTGTACCAGGTTTAGAACTCTAGTATCTCTAGTGTGTGATAATGGGTCTACATTAATATCTATAGAGATAACTGAATGAGCTTATGATAGTGGCATCACTATCAAGTTTGAATACAACCATTATCCTAAAGGGAATGGGGTCTCTGAGTGAAAATATAAAAAACTAATCAAGGTAATCAATAAATTTACTAAACATAGGCCCAAAACTTGGCATAAAATCCTTAAATTTTCACTTTGGGATGATAGAATAAGAATCCAACAAGCCTTAAGAGATTTACCATTTCTATTGGTGTATGGGAAAGAACCCATTTTTCCAATCACTATCGAATTCCTACATACAGATTTATGGAAGAATATATGCAAGAAATCGAAGAGCTTGCCAACTCTAGATTGTTGGACATCATTCAGATGGAAGATGCAAGAGAGAAATCCTTTGATTATTTTTTTAGGAATCGAACCATAGTCAAGAGATGGTTTGATAAAAGGTCTAAAATCAAGGTGTTTAGATAGGGATACCTAGTTCTCCTTTTAGAAAAAACATCTAAGCCTAAGGACAAACATGGTAAATTCACACCCTTGTGGATTGGCCCATACCAGATTACAAAAAGAATCAAGAAAAACACCTTCAAGCTCAAATATCTACAAGAAGTGGAATTTACATTGCCTACCAGTGGGTAGTATCTCAAACACTACTTATTTTTTGATCCTCCTGGGGTCTTCATGGAGTAAATTTTAAGATGATTAGAGTAGTGTAGGTAGGCTAGCTAGTTTCTTGTGAGCTCTTTCTTTCCAGTCCCTTATTTGTATGTAAGTATGTGTATATTCATTTATTTTCTTTTGATGTATTTATTTTCTACTTTCTATTGTGTTTTTTTTCTATTACTTTATTCCTTCATCCCATAAATCCTCTTGAAAAATATTGAGCTTAGAAGTTAAGATTTTTTCTTGAAATCATGCCTGCAATTCAAAATGGTAGGTATGAACCCCATGCATAGGATGACCATAGTTCTGAAACATAAAGCATAATGTAATAGCATGTAGAAATTGGTAAAGACCAATGAAAAGGCCAATCATTTCATGAAACCCTAACCATTACCTTGACCTCAAGTTGGGATAAGAGTGTACCCCAATTATCAAGGTATACCCCAAACTAGCACATAACCAACATCTTTGCCTAGGACAAGAGTTACAACCATAGGTGATTTTCCAAAGATCAAATACTTGACCAAATCCTAAAACCTAGTTATCCTAGTTCCCAACCTAGATGCAAGAATAAATATCTAATAAAATATAAAAATAAGGATACAATGCAAAATCAAAAGCTTTCAAGCATAGGTGATTTTGGTAATCTCTACCAGGGCTATGGACACTTGGTTGGCAGTGGAACAATGCAATTAGTGGAACCAAAGGAATATATGTTACGGCTATAGATGCCTATCTAGAAACAAAGTAATGCCCAGGCCTTCCCTAAGTTAAAAACATGGTTCTCAATGAACATATTAGAGTACTATAATTTAGTGTAAGCAATTAAGGACATGAAACCTAGAAGTTGTTTCTTAAACCCCATGGTAAACAGTAAGTGGAATAAAATCACACACATAATTTGGATATGTCTTGGCATTTGACCTTGAAACCCCAAGTATAAGGTTTATTTAAACTATGACCCAATCTAGATGATGATATTGATCAAATGAAGTAGATGAACTAATTATGTGTCTAATCATAGTCTCTAGGTTTTAACATATTTTTATGTTTCCCTTATGAGTCACCATTTCCTAGGACCAACATACCCCCATTTGTTTGAATTGGGACCCTTGAGAAACCCTTAGAATAAAACATGGAATTTTTATCATGTCAAGATCTTTTATAGAATTTTAAGATCATCCACTTTATTAAAAGGTAGGCTCATATGGTACAAAGTTAATTTAATCTAGACTAACAATGTTGATGAGATTCATTTGGATTTTAGTTTTAGGTTCCATGGCATGTGCTTCTGATAACTTTGTATTCCAAAACCCTAAAAAACCCTGAATCTAGTTATGAATAAATGTAGAAACCATTTTAAAATTTGATATTTTATGAACTTAAGAATAAAATGCATATTCTAAGCTTAGTTGTGTTTTGTAACACAACTTAACTAATAAAATTGGTCCCTTTTTTTATTTCCTCCCTATTATAAAGTTATTTATGACCTAACTAATGTTGTATTGCAATGTCATTTTAATACTAAGGCCTAGATATATTCATTAATAAAACCGTAGCCTTAATCTTAATACCTTAAGCCTAAGTCTTTTATGTCTCCACAATCCTAACTTAACTTATTTTCATCTTGTAGGATCCTAAAATTATTTCTTTATAGTGGGATTTGATCCAATATAGTGAGTATAAATAAAACATCAACTTAAATAACATTCATCTTTGGGTATCCAATGGTCTATGCTTACTCACGAAGATCTGATCAGATGGAATGAAGCATAATTGAAAAGTTAAAAGAAAATGAAAGGCTCAAAGGATCAACATATGTCACCTTCACATTTGAAAACTAAAAGCATATGGGTCATGTGTAATAAAGTAACCAACCACAAGCAATCTCTTAGATCATGATCAATCGCTGATGCTTCATCAAATGGAGCGAATGTTTTCCAAGATCTTGGGAGATCCTATAGATGTACCAAGTGGAATTCTCACACTAGGCTATAATAATTTGAAGAGATTAAAATTGAGGTTCACACAACCATCATTTGACATTTATGATGACATATTTGACATCCATGAGACCATCAACTTTAAGACCATAAAATAATAAACTTAACTAGATTAAAATTGACATTCACACAACCATCATTTGACATCCGTGCAGACATATTTGACATATACAAGACCATAAAATGTAAGTCAATGAATTATTATGCTTCGGCTCAAATTTCACTCCCAAATCTTGTTAGAAGGCTTTGAAATAGCTTTATAAGCTAAAGCAAATGCTCAAAAGATGCTCAAAATTGGAGTCCTCAACCTACAAAATATGGAAGTGGTCTTCGGGTCTAAATACTTAGTATATATTTATATGGAAGGGTCCTCATGGATTTTTTAAAAAAAAATCATGAAACTTAAACTATGAGCTTATGCTAAGTCTTATTTTAAAAAGAGAGGTCTTTGTCACATGGAATATAAGATAATCAAAGGTTTTCATATATGGTGACCTAGATTATTTAGATCCTCACCCCTTTATTATAAATTAGGAAACTTAGGCATAAATTACTTAGCCTAAGGTTTATTTCATGCTTAATAAACATGAAACAAACCTTAGCTTAAGGAAATTAAGCTTAAGTTATGAATTTAATAATGTACTAACGTAAAATTTAGGCATTTTTTGTATATTAATGGTTCACACCCCATCATTAAATTTAATCCAATAACGTGGTTCCCCTAAAGACTTTTTCAATAGAACTCTGAGAGACCATAAGTTTGATGCATGGCACAAGATCATTCACTACTCAAAAATTGGAGTCTTTGACCTACAAAATATGGAAGTGGTCTTCAGATCTAAATACTTAGTATATATTTATATGGAAGGGTCCTCATGGAATTTTGTTTACAAAAATCATGAAACTTAAACTATGAGCTTATACTAAGTCTTATTTTAAAATTGGAGGTCCTTGTCACATGGAATATAAGCTAACCAAATGTTTTCATATGTGGTGACCTAGATTATTTATATCCTCACCCCTTTATTATAAATTAGGAAACTTAGGCATAAATTACTTATCATAAGGTTTATTTCATGCTTAATAAACATGAAAAAAACCTTAGCTTAAGGAAAATAAAGCTTAAGTTGTGATTTTAATAACATACTAACTTAACATTTAGTCATTTTTTGTATATCAATGGTTCATGCCCCATCACTAAATTTGATCCAATAGCATGGGTCCCCTAAAGAATTTTTCAATAAAACCCTGAGAGCCCATAAGTTTGATGCATGGCACAAGATCACTCACTACTCAAAATTGGAGTCTCCAACCTATAAAATATGGAATTGCTATTAGGATCTAAATACTTAGTCTATATTTATATAGAAGTGTCCTCATGGAATTTTGTTTAAAAAAATCATGAACCTTAAACTATGATCTTATGCTCAGTCTTATTTTAAAATGGGAGGTCCTTGTAACATGAAATATAAGCTAACCAAAGTTTTTCACATGTGGTGACCTATATTATTTAGATCCTCACCCCTTTATTATAAATTAGGAAACTTAGGCATAAATTCCTTAGCCTAAGGTTTATTTCATGCTTAATAAACATGAAACAAACCTTATCTTAAGGAAATTAATCCTAACTTGTGAATCTAATAATGTACTAACTTAACATTAAGGCATTCTTTGTATATCAATGGTTCATGCCAAATCACTAAATTTAATCCAATAGCATGGGTCCCCTAAAGAGTTTTTCAATAGAACCTTGAGAGCCCATAAGTTTTATGTATGGTACAATATCATTCACTGCTCAAAATTGGAGTCTTCAACCTACAAAATATGGAAGTGGTCTTCAAATTTAAATACTTAGTCTATATTTATATGGAAGGGTCCTCATGGAATTTTTTTTAGATAAATCATGAACCTTAAACTATAAGCTTATGTTAAGTCTTATTTTAAAAAGGGAGGTCCTTGTCACATGGAATATAAGCTAACCAAAGGTTTTCATATGTGGTGACCTAGATTATTTAGATCCTCACCCCTTTATTATAAACTAGGAAACTTAGGCATACATTCCTTAGCCTAAGGTTTATTTAATGTTTAATAAACATGAAAAAAACCTTAGCTTAAGGAAATTAAGCCTAAGTTGTTAATTTAATAATGTACTAACTTAACATTTAGGCATTTTTTCTATATCAATGGTTCACACCCCATCGCTAAATTTGAACCAATAGTGTGGGTCCCCTAAATAATTTTTCAATGAAATCCTGAGAGCTCATAAATTTGATGCATGGCACAAGATCATTCGAGGCATAGATGATGGGATGATCAATAGCTCACACTTTATAGTTAAGAGATGATCCAATGGCATGAAGGTGCCAATGAATTTTCAAAGGCGTGTGATTTCACCACATGGCCAATACTCATTCAATAAAGGACTAATAAAAGATTTGGATCATGGAGAAGATACGTAAACATGCCAAGTATCATAACTATAGGTTATATAATAAAAAGATGTAGTCATAGCCAAGGGCCTACATTATAAATAATAGCTCACACTAATCCATGATTTTGATCCTATGATACAAAATAAAGAAGGCATTTTTAAATACCAATGGCTAGTGTTTGAATTTCATTTATGAAAAATTACACAAAAGGTCTAGAACAATTCCACATAGGTGCCACACAAGAAAAAAAAAGACAAAATTCAAGATTTTGTGGGCTCAAAAACACAAAGGTATAAAGGCAAAGGTCCAAATAAAATCTGAGGCAAGTATAAGCTGAAGCTTGGATATATTCTACCATTAAAAATCCAAACCTTAAACCTTGCATAAAGGCAATCGAAATAGACTCAATTTGTTACAATTTGATCCAAGGAGAACTTAATTTGTGTTTTTTAGGCACGAGAGATCTTTCACAAAGATTGTACGTAATTCAATGTGAATAATTAGCAAAGATAGAGACTATGGTAGCTCATAGGTTGAAATTGAAGGATGAAACCAAGCTCTATTTGATGATAGATAATGAGGGTTAGATATTCAAGGACACTAAATTATACCTTGAAACATTGAACATCCAAGGCATTAGGAATTGGTCTAAGCTCTTCTTCATGATAGAAGAATTATAATGCATTTCATAGGAGGAATAGAGGAACACCACCATGAGCAAAAGACACTATGACCTGGTTATGGTCGAGATGGTTAGCCTTCATCATGCCATAACAAAATTAGAGGTATTACATTATATTGACATCCTTTCCCCTATATTTTTTGATTATAGAATAGATAATGAATTGATCACTAGGGAGGGGAACTCAATAGGGGTAGCCTACATTTCCCTTATTTTTAGAAGCACTAAAATCTCCTGCTCCCCCATGTGTAACTTTCCATAATCAAAGAGTGGTCCAATAACCATGACCTATACTCTATCTTCAGACCCTAGCTACACCAAAGACCTCATATCTTTAGAAACCTTGAGGGCAAGATCCCTATCATCCAATTTAGAGAGGGTATTAGGGTAATAATGACCCTATTGAATTGAGCCTTTGGTTTCCCTTTAACTAATTATGTGAATAATACATGGGTCCCATATGTGCACTTCATGGTGAAGGAAAAAATTACCCCTCTAATTGGAGACTTAATCAGTGTCTTCCTAGCCAAGAAATTTAACTCATTCAAAAGAAAGACCTCAAAACAATTTTTTATGATGTTATACCTACTTGATGCGCTTCTCACCTCAATCACCTTCCCTGGGATTAGGAATTTCTCCCTAGAGCATAAGATAACCATTTCACATTACTATTCCAAACATCAAATCTTTAAATACATGAATCATATGCATTTTATTTGTGACTATAGTTATCTAGATATAGTGGAGGCCATCATGGGTGTTCCGATGCCTAGGTTCCACCCCTCATCAAGAGGTATGTTGAAATGATGGGGGATGTATGGTATTATCTTGATTACATAGTTATCCATATAAAAGGAATCATGTCCCAACCTTACAAGCTACCAATATATGTTCCAATTAAGCTTGTGGAGTAGAAAATTTCCTCCCAACTCATCCATGGCATTGATAAGAATTTCAAAGAAAAGAGGAAAGGTCTACTTCACCCCTTCCCCTGGAATATTAAGAAGACCATAATAAAAGATTGGAAATAGGTGAAGATCATGTCCACACACATGGATTTATTTGGCTTCTAGCTGATAAACTCTAGATGTGGGATCCAAAGACCATAGTGAGTGAGAATATAATAGACAAAAAGCTTTCAAAGCTAGAATATATACATCAACTTGGTGTCCATGACACCATATATATTAAGGTTAATAACTATGAGAAAGTATTGGTCAGGGTTTGAGGCCAAAATATTAAGCTTGAACATATGCTAATCAAGGATAATAAGCCATCTAGGGAAACATGGTAAATGCATCTTTTGTAATATCACTTACTACCTTGGCCATCTGGAATAGCCCATGAACAACCTCAGGGAGAGAAATCATAGCCCCAAAAATAGGTTGAATAGGTTCAAGGTGCATAAAGCAAGGTCAAGGAGAAAGTTGGAGAAGAAATATTAGAAGAAAGGCCTAGAGAGGGATCCCCATCTTCATCACTACCATAAAGACCACCTTCTTTGGTGAAATTTATAGACATGATTTCCTTGGAACTAGTAGAGGCACTTGACAGTGACCTCAAGGAGCTTACATAAACCTATGACTCTGATAAGGAAGGGGAGTCCAAAGAAGATATAGGAAAGGATCTTATCTCAATAGCATCCCATGAGAAGAGGAAGGTAGAACTAGCACTAGTCCCTATGGGACTAAAGAAGAGACCAAGATTGACCATCACTCATCCCACTAGTGAAGTCAATCTATTTAGTGATGAGTTCTTAGTTCATGGACCAGTCATTCCTAACTATTTCATCTATGGAAAGTTATAAAATATCCCATTCTTTTATCATACTTGGGCCATGAAAAGAGTCATTGATGTTGGGATATAAGATAATATGATGCCTTAGATAAAGGATATAGTAATGGATCAAGAATAAAGGAGAATTATGGCCATTTAAGAACTAGGAGACAAGAAGAAAGATTCTCTATGAGCATCTAGTAGCTCAAGTGTGGAGAGCCTAAAACCTCCCAAGTTCAAAGAACCAATAATTACCATCCATTTAAATCATGAAACAACTAGGTTGGAAAGAATAACAACAAGGAAATTTGTGGTTGAAATATAGGAAATAACCTTTCAAAAGGTGGAAAACTTTGTGGGATTAACCTCTGTGGGAGGACAACAATTGGGTGAGGCTACCATTCATGAGGAAGATGTGGAAAGTTTGATTGAAGCCTTGTCTACCCAGGTCATAACTAGAGTCTAAGGCTTGAAACAAATGATCTAGAACTTACAAGAGGATGAAGAAAACCTAAAGAGTAGTAAATTTTATCAATGCTAGATGAAAAGACCAAAATGATTGATGAGTCATTATATGACATGTTTGAATCCCTCAAGTCAATGAATCTAAGGTAGATTGCTTTAGAGGGGTAATGTGTATTGTTTAAAATCTTGGTCACCCAGTTACAATCCTCAGAAGATAAAATTACCCAATTGCTCAACAACTAAGCAAAGAAATAGATCTCAAACTTTAGGACCATGAGCTTGGGGCACTTGAGTATAATGTTAGGAATTATGATTGAAAAGGTTCAAAGCTTAAGTGTATGTCACAATGGTGTGGAAAGGGTCATAAAATATGATAAAGAACTAATTACAATAATTTAACAACTTCTTGGGACCATGCTTAAGGATCCTACACAATCCACCATCTTAGGAATCATAAGTGATGGAGAATTTAAGCATAGGGCTACTTTGGTAACCAAAGAAATTAAAGGAAAAAGCTAAGGGAAATCTAGGGTTGATAATAAAAAATGCTAGACGTGATATTCAATGTAGGGGAAAGGATAAATGAAGCTAGGAACATTAAAGAGGCCATGGAAAGGAATTATAGGGAATTTGGTGACTTGGTGGATCAAGAGGAGGAGAAAATTCTAAAGCCTACTATGGATCTAGAGTTAATTGATGAACAACATGAGAATGCCATGATCATCCTCTAGCAATTACAATCAGAGGCCCCACCAACCAATTAAGTAATATCCTATTATGTAGAATTTTGAAACATTTTGAAATAGAATATTTTATTGTAAAGACATATGCTAGTTTGTTAGAATATTTTCCACTAGGTCAATATGATTGTAAAAAATCAAGTGTATTTTAGAACTTATAAGGAGAGTTTTCCTTATCTTTTTACATCTATATGTTGTTATTGATTTGTATACTACCTAATATTCCTTTAAAGACATGTATTACCATTTGTAAAAGGGGGATATTTCTAAACAAATTTGTACAATTTGAAGTAATTAATATAATCGAAGGAATTATATAGAGATTGTCCATGTTTTATGTGTTAATTATCATTTTTTATATTTTCTTTCAATTACTAGTTAAGGTATTTAATTTGAATGGTGTCTTGGAATTATGAGTTATATCCTACTAATCACAGGGTCTCTAATTTGTGCAACCTGCTAGATTAGCTGAAAGATATTTTGTTCTCCTTAATTTTTATTTTAATTTATTTCCAAATGTGCATGTGCTATCTGATAATAGTAGTAAATCTTTATAAAAGAACTAGTTCTTACTTGTGATTCTTCACACTATCCTTTGAAATTGGCTTGGTATATAGTGGAATTTGAGCTTAAGATGTTTTACATTATATATTGGTTTGAATATATACTCAGTTGAAATGGATGCTTTGTCATAATGTTTAAGGCTAAAATTGGTAATCACTCTTTTATTTTATGCCTCACCCTTCTCTTTGCTCCTTTTTATCCCAAGATCATCACTTTGGTTTTATCTTCATTATAAATATGCATTTAGATTAGTATATAGGTTAAATTTGGAGAGTAATTCACTAAACATTAGCATATATTCTTATCAATTCATGAATAATGGACCAATGTGTCCCACAACCACTAAATTATATAAATATTGTGGAACAATTTACCCTACTTTGCTACTATTTCACCATAGGCAACTAGATTGCCAAGACCTACAACTCATGCCTTGAATTTTCAAATTTTAAAATGAGAAGTGTTATCTAAAAACTAAGAGCACTTGTGGTTCATTTAGAAGCATAAAAAAGGCATTAATAAGTTAGTGCAAAATATGAACCACCATTGTTTATACTTTTGAGTGTTGAGATAAAGGAATAATCCAATAAAACTTCCACATAATGAAGAGGAAAACTTAAAAAACAAGGCCAAATCAAAATAAATGTGGGTCCCCATTCTTTTTAAAGAAAAGAGGATTGTTGGGTAAAATAATTACAAATCATTTTATTGAGATAAAACATAAACAAAGGATACAAACATGTCATGACAAAATAAAAAATATATAACAAGTTTTAATATGAAAGGGGATGAAATATACAATGTATTTCAAGCTCTAATTATCGAGAATTTAATGACTTTTAATTCTTTTCACAAGAGAATCAGTGACCTAAATAGGAAAAGCCACATCATTTTAAGAGGATCCCAATGATGGACCAACTAGTTCATGTTGTATTTGTCTATTCCCAATTCCACATACTTATTTTTTTTACATAAAAGATTCTATTAAATATATCTTTTATTTATTAAATAATAATAACCAAATATTATTACAATAATAAATTATTCTAATCTATAAAATTTTTAAATCTCCTTTTTTTGATGATCTTCTTGTGGTCTATAGATATTGAGGAAAACTCATGCTATGAATAGTTATCTTGATCTCCTACCTCCCTCAATATTGGTCCAATTTATAACATTGATCTAGCTTAGGTTGTCTCACTCAACATGCATTTTATTAGTCCATGCGATTTCTCAACTCCATTTTAACCTTATTCCATTTGTGCTCTTCAAATAATAACCTACAATAATAGTTAGGTTGAAACTATCATTTTCCCATCTCCTTTGTCTCTCCTTAACCATCAAATTTAGTCTCCTTGTATGCTGAGGTCATATTTTTCTCTTCCTCTCTAGTTGTGGATGCAATTAGTTTTGAGTTTTTTTGAAATATAGCTTCTAGGGATGTCTTTTAGGATTCATAATTGTCTTTAGATATCTTATATAGGACAAGTCCATGAGATCATGTCATGTGGAATTATCTCAAGACTATGGGATATCACCACTCAAATTATCTATGTTTTATATCTTCTATAGATTGAGTCTTTGAGATCACACCATGTGGCATGATCTTGGAACTTAGAGGCTCTCTCAACTATTGAATATGTACTTACCCTTTTGAACTCAAACTCCTCAAGATGTGACCACATGTCACAATATCATAACTTTAGATTTAGTACAAATTCAAATTATGTACTTTTACTCTATGATCATTAAATTCTTGAGATGCAACCACATGCCATATTATTAGGACTTTGGGCTCAAACTATCTTTAGAAACATTTTCACTATCTATTGTCTTCCTTGATATATAAATCCCAAACATGTGACCACATTTCATAATCATAGAGAGTCAAAGTATATTAAACTTATCTATTTTACAATAATTGATATGCTCTCAATGAATGAGATCATGCCATGCAACATGATATTGGGGTTCCTTTGCCTTCAATACTTAGCCAATTTTACAATTCTTCATCTTTAAAATTATAAGAATTATTTGAAACATTGATACTACCATATGGCACATTTATATTTAATCTTCCACCAAAGGTCTGCATCATTTGATTTAACCATCTAATTCCTTATTCCTCATGATGATTCCATGTGGCATCATTATGAGCCTTTGACCTTCAAAGCTTATTTTGACTATTAATTTGTTCTTCTGAGCTTTGATTATCTGATATACTAACACATGGATAGTTCATGTGATCTCAGGAACATTTTAAACATTAAAAACTTGACTTTATCTCTCTGAGCTCTAGGTTCTTGAGATGTGTCTATGTTACAATATCTAGAGGTCATGTCTTAGAATATTTTAAACTTCTCTCTACATCGAAGAAGTTACAAATCAATCAAGTTTCTAGATTTATGACACACATGTTAAATATAATATGTCAAACCATGGGATATATTTGACAATTTTTGAATGATCACCCTACTCCAAATACATAAAATTTTGATATTTAGTAGAGATCTATAGCTCAAAGTGTTTATAAGATCTCTATGAATAAAATATAATATAAAAAGCACTAGAGAGACAATTAATAAGTTAGTCTATAAAATACAAATTAAGTCTCAAAAATCCCAATTTTAGACATAAAAAAAGGCTTGAAAGACCTAAATAAACTTTATAATTAGACATATCTATCTAAGGAGATATTAAATTCAAAAAAGGACTGATATAAAAACCAAAATGATATTTCTTATAATAATTTAACCATTTTAAATTCAATTCTAACTGCATATGAATGAATAAGGATCATAATTCAATAAAAATAGTTCAATAATGAAGTCTAATTTCCAATGAAATAAACTATTGAAATTGGCCCCTTTCAATTTAACCCTTAAGGAAGTCATGATTTAGGATTTGAAGCACAAATGATTCAAAATAATTCATTTTAAGGAACAAGGGAAAAATTTGACCAACACCTTAAGATTGAGGTTAGAAGTATTTTTGAAATAAAAATAATAATAAAATGTACACATGGATCACATCTTTAACTAGGATTATTGAGATGATATAAATTATATAACCCAATGATGAATGAAATCCTAAATTGCTTAAAGGAAAACCTTAATAGACCATTTTTATGTTTGAACCTTAGACATGGGATTATTAATCAATTTATGAACAAATAGTAAAATGAAGACATGTTAAAATCATCAATCACATTTGACATATGAGTTAAAACCTAAAAAATGAAATCCTTTCTTAGCAACTTGAATATCATTAATGAATGATATCATGTAAGTAGTCAAAAACAAGAAAAATAAACAAGTAATGAAATAAGAAACAAGTATGTTAAAGCAAGAGGGTCCCCATGTGAAAATTTTGAGTATGGGGTGTGTTTTACACAACAAGTCTCAAGACAATATTTTACAACAATGTGAATAAATTTCCATCTAAGTTGCTCAAACTATGGATGCTTCTCTTTCACTAAAATTTTAAATGACATCCATGATCCATGATGAAATATTAAATCATGTGGATAATCCTTAATTTTTTATTTGTGTCCAAGTTAGTGATATTCAATTCAAGTGGACCTTTATTGATGAATATTCCATCACCTACATTGCCTCCTTAGATTTCACCAAAACTTTTGGATACTCAAAATCTTAAATTATGTCTACCCAAAGAATGCAACAAAGATATGAAAAAAATAATAATTCCTCTAATAATATGCATTTATATCCATATCATGGTCTTTCACATCATGATTAGAGTTAATTTTTTAATCTTATGCATTCCTTTATCATACAAAAATTTACTTGGTTTCCCATTAACTCATCACATGAGGGTAGTGGCCTCTTCCACATGAAATGTTGTCAAATTTATTAACAAGGGTGCTATCTAAAATATTAAATATGATATTAATTCTTTTAATATCAAAAAATTCCAAGAGTGGAGTGTCTTCAAAATACCAACACTTAAACCCTTCCCTAGCAGTCCTTTCCATGAATACCAATGCTTTACTTATCTTGTCAATTCTAATCAAGGTTATAATGGTTACCCAAAAGTTATGGTAAATATTCCACATAAAATATTAGATTTTGATGGTGACAATAATAATGAAATAGTTCTAAGAATCAAAACATTGGATCTCCCATCTAATATCATAGCTCTACATCCTCCCTCTTTGCAACCTCATTTTCATAGTAAGCTCATTAAAAAATTCATTTCTTATGTTGTTATCCTTAAGAATCCAAATTACCATTAATACTTAAGTTATATAGTGGTTTAATCCCTCAATATAAATCTTAATACTTATAGAAACATAAATTAATATTTAATTAAAAATAGTGCACTTGTCACCACCATTTTTACACACTTAGCTCATTCCTTATTCCATTTCATTTAAACCAATTTCCTTCACTTTCCACATGGATGAACCATATATATAAGAAAAATATTATCCCAAAATGTCCTTATTCCTCATGAAAAAAATTGAGATTATCTATCGTCTATTTCATACTCCCAGATCAACTATTTTTTATCCTAGGATAATAACACGCCATTTGGAAAACAACGTTCCTCGATAGTGTTTAGTTCCACTAATATTATCCTCCATAAAAATAATGGTTAATTAATAAATTTTGAATTCATGTAATGGGTCATCCCATAATTTTATAAATCCACATCAAAATTAATTCCCAAAATATCACTATAAATCCACATTTTAGACTATTTTTCACAAAAGGGATTTCATATTGAAAAACAACATATTTATAATTACACATTGAGAGAAAATCTCCTATTTATATGAATTATGAATAAATAAAACCCTAATATCCTTGATATAATATATTATTAAACTTTTAAGGTCACAAGTCATGGTTGAAGCATTTAATCACACCATGATTACACCAACATTTAAATTTTTTCAATAGTATTTAACACACAACATTGTAACATTTAATAACTACATGGAGTTTGATCCCTCTTAAGAATATTTTGATGTAGGTAGTTATAAATATATGAGTGTTGAAACAAATCACAATTTAAAATGTTAATCCATTTTTACCCTATGATCACATTTATCCTCTTAATCTATTGAGTTAGGGTTAAAAGTGAATACATATTGGTTTTTGTGATGAATTGAAGGTTCTTGTATAGTAAAAAGAACACAGGGATGAATCTGTGTGTGTGTGTGTGTGTGTGTGTGTGTGTGTGTGTGTGTGTGTGTGTGTGTGTGTGTGTGTGTGTGTGTGTGTGTGTGTGTGTGTGTGTGTGTGTGTGTGTGTGTGTGTGTGTGTGTGTGTGTGTGTGTGTGTGTGTGTGTGTGTGTGTGTGTGTTCTCCCACATACCATTAATACTTAAGTTATATAGTGATTTAATCCCTCAATATAAATCTTAATACTTATAGAAACATAAATTAATATTTAATTAAAAATAGTGCACTTGTGACCACCATTTTTTCACACTTAGCTCAATCCTTATTCCATTTCATTTAAACCAATTTCCTTCACTTTCCACATGAATGAACCATATATATATGAAAAATATTATCCCAAAATGTCCTTATTCCTCATGAAAAAAATTGAGATTATCTATCGACTATTTCATACTCCCAGATCAACTATTTTTTCTCCTAGGATAATAACACGCCATTTGAAAAACAACGTTCCTCGATAGTGTTCGGTTCCACTAATATTATCCTACATAAAAATAATGGTTAATTAATAAATTTTGAATTTATGTAATGGGTCATCCCATAATTTTATAAATCCCCATCAAAATTAATTCACAAAATATCACTATAAATCCACATTTTAGACTATTTTTCACAAAAGGGATTTCATATTGAAAAACAACATATTTATAATTACACATTGAGAGAAAATCTCCTTTTTATATGAATTATGAATAAATAAAACCCTAATATCCTTGATATCATATATTATTAAACTTTTAAGGTCACAAGTCATGGTTGAAGCATTTAATCACACCATGATTACACCAACATTTAAATTTTTTCAATAGTATTTAACACACAACATTGTAACATTTAATAACTACATGGAGTTTGATCCCTCTTACAAATATTTTTATGTAAGTAGTTATAAATATATGAGTGTTGAAATAAATCACAATTTCAAATGTTAATCCATTTTTACCCTATGATCACATTTATCCTCTTAATCTATTGAGTTAGGGTTAAAAGTGAATACATATTGGTTTTTGTGATGAATTGAAGGTTCTTGTATAGTAAAAAGAACACATGGATGAATATATATATATATATATATATATATATATATATATATATATATATATATATATACATATATATATATATATACATATATATATATATATACATATATATTTATGTGTGTGTGTGTGTGTGTGTGTGTGTGTGTGTGTGTGTGTGTTCTCCCACTTACCATTAATACTTAAGTTATATAGTGTTTAATCCCTCAATATAAATCTTAATACTTATAGAAACATAAATTACTATTTAGTTAAAAATAGTGCAGTTGTGACCACCATTTTTACACACTTAGCTCATTCCTTATTCCATTTCATTTAAACCAATTTCCTTCACTTTCGACATGAACGAACCATATATATAAGAAAAATATTATCCCAAAATGTCCTTATTCCTCATTAAAAAAATTGAGATTATCTATCAACTATTTCATACTCCTAAATTAACTTTTTTTTCTCCTAGGATAATAACACGCCATTTGGAAAACAACGTTCCTCTATAGTGTTCGGTTCCACTAATATTATCCTCCATAAAAATAATGGTTAATTAATAAATTTTAAATTCATGTAATGGGCCATCCCATAATTTTATAAATCCCCATCAAAATTAATTCACAAAATATCACTATAAATCCACATTTTAGACTATTTTTCACAAAAGGGATTTCATATTGAAAAACAACATATTTATAATTACACATTGAGAGAAAATCTCCTATTTATAAGAATTATGAATGAATAAAACCCTAATATCCTTGATATAATATATCATTAAACCTTTAAGGTCACAAGTCATGGTTGAAGCATTTAATCACACCATGATTACACCAACATTTAAAATTTTTCAATAGTATTTAACACACAACATTGTAACATTTAATAACTACATGGAGTTTGATCCCTCTTAAGAATATTTAGATGTAGGTAGTTATAAATATATGAGTGTTGAAATAAATCACAATCTCAAATGTTAATCCATTTTTACCCTATGATCACATTTATCCTCTTAATCTATGTAGTTAGGGTTAAAAGTGAATACATAATGGATTTTTGTGATGAATTGAAGGTTATTGTATAGTAAAAAGAACACATGGATGAATATATATATATATATATATATATATATATATATATATATATATATATATATATATATATATATATATATATATATATATATATATCCATGTGTTCTCCCACTTACCATTAATACTTAAGTTATATAGTGGTTTAATCCCTCAATATATATCTTAATACTTATAGAAACATAAATTAATATTTAATTAAAAATAGTGCACTTGTGACCACCATTTTTACACACTTAGCTCATTCCTTATTCCATTTAATTTAAACCAATTTCCTTAAATTTCCACATGAATGAACCATATATATAAGAAAAATATTATCCAAAAATGTCCTTATTACTCATGAAAAAAATTGAGATTATCTATCAACTATTTCATACTCCCAGATCAACCTTTTTTTCTCCTAGGATAATAACACACCATTTGGAAAACAACATTCCTCGATAGTGTTGGGTTCCACTAATATTATCCTCCATAAAAATAATGGTTAATTAATAAATTTTAAATTCATGTAATGGGTCATCCCATAATTTTATAAATCCCAATCAAAATTAATTCCCAAAATATGACTACAAATCCATGTTTTAGACTATTTTTCACAAAAGGGATTTCATATTGAAAAACAACATATTTATAATTACACATTGAGATAAAATCTCCTATTTATATGAATTATGAATAAATAAAACCCTAATATCCTTGATATAATATATTATTAAACTTTTAAGGTCACAAGTCATGGTTGAAGCATTTAATCACACCATGATTACAGCAACATTAAAAATTTTCAATAGTATTTAAGACACAACATTGTAACATTTAATAACTACATGGAGTTTGATCCCTCTTAATAATATTTTGATGTAGGTAGTTATAAATATATGAGTGTTGAAATAAATCACAATTTCAAATGTTAATCCATTTTTACCCTATGATCACATTTATCCTCTTAATCTATTGAGTTAGGGTTAAAAGTGAATACATATTGGTTTTTGTGATGAATTGAAGGTTCTTGTATAGTAAAAAGAACACATGGTTATATATATATATATATATATATATATATATATATATATATATATATATATATATATATATATATATATATATATATATATATATATATATATATATATATATATATATATATATATGGGTGTTGAAATCAATCACAATTTCAAATGTTAATCCATTTTTACCCTATGATCACATTTATCCTCTTAATCTATTGAGTTTGGGTTAAAAGTGAATACATATTGGTTTTTGTGATGAATTGAAGGTTCTTGTATAGTAAAAAGAACACATGGATATATATATATATATATATATATATATATATATATATATATATATATATATATATATATATGACACCAAAACTCCCTAAGGATAACAACACATTATGCCATACCCAAATATAATGCTCTCATCTAGAGATCCTACTAAACTTTGTTTCATATCTAAAGTAAGTCAATAGGCTTCCCAATCAATTTCAGTCTTAGACATGGTCCCACATTCTAGTTTTCAAACTAAGTTGTATTTCCTTAGTACTTTCCTTTTTCAGAATATTTATAAATTTAGTAAGTTTCAATTATATTTATGTCATTTATTTCATATCTATAAAATTTTATTTTTGTTTAACAATTTATATTATCTAATAAATTATTCCACTTCTTTGATAAAATTTTATAAAACATATTGGTGAACCCATATATTTATTGAATCTACATTTATTTATGGTGTTTAATTCTAGATTTTGCATTAGGGGTTCAAACCTAAAATTATTATTTATTAATTATGTTGGAGTGTTTTCTATAATTCATATGTATATTTATTATTATTCTCATTTTATCCTTTTTCAAAATTAAAATGGATAAAAAAACTTCCTTCCTCCTCCTAACCCTCAAAATATTGAAAACTACTTTCACTCTAACTAGGTCAATGCTATAATTATTATAAGAGGTAAGGTATCCCATCATATATTTACAAATTAATATATAAAATATGTCCTTACTCAACCCCATAAACCTCCCACATCTCATATTGATGGTGTCTTTATGCATATTCAATCATAAGTACCTAGGGTTTGTGATTGTGAATCCCATAAGGATCAAATCATCATTTTTATAAAGTGACTAAAAGAATTGAAATATAAAAATTGGCATTTATTTTCAAAGATCACACCAATAAAAAATTATATCACTCATGCATATAATCAAGAGTATGTCAATGTTAATCTTGCATCTTCATCAAACAATGTAGTTCGTAATAAAACTTCATATCAAAATTAGAAGCTATAACTGAATACATATACAATAATTAATTAAAAAATTATAGAAAATTCTAATAATATTTTATGTGAGATTATAAGGGAAAATATTAGTAATAAGTTTATAAAACTTTATCATATACATCCTCTAAGGAGATGAAAATACTATTGTGCATATAATTAAATTGATGGGCATCATACATATAGATGTTTGGATTTTAAGAAGAAAATAAAAAGTAATCTTGATAGTGTTGATCCTATAGAACATGTATTAGTAAAGAAACCAACCATGGAATAAGTGAAATTAGAATAAGTGGAAAAATTATAATTAGTAAAAAAAGAACAAAGACAACAAGTGCGGATAGCAAAGTATAATGAAGAACAATAAAAGATTAAAAAGGTAAAAATTAGAGAAAGCAAGAGTAAAAAAAGATCAAGATGAAATAACCAAATTACAAAAGGAAAAATATGAAAAGGAATAATTATAAAAGGAATTTATCTTAAAGGCAATGATATATAAAGATAAATAAAAAAGTCACAAAAATATGTTTAACTTAAGCAAGAAATTATGTTTATTTAAAGGATTCCTAATAAAAGAGTTTTCAAAGAAAGAGATGCCTAAAAACATTAAAGTTTGAAGTGTAATTATAAAGGGGGAAATTACAATCCTTTCCTAATATCTTTATCCTTTAACCATCACTACTGACATTGATGGCAAGATATTTATTAATGTTAAGGTTATGGATTATTAGGAAATAGTTTTTTATTCTGTCATTTATTTTATCAATTAGATATAATATTCAAAACATAGATAAAATTAATGCATTTACAATATGTATGGGATCAATCAAGTTAAGAGTTTTTTTTTTCTTCAAAATAGTGTTATCTTATGTTTCCCATTATTTTTAAACCAAGTACATACAATGTTATTTTTGGAGGATCATGTTCAAAATAAAAATAACAATGATTGATAAAAATAAATATTGCATTACATTTGAACATGAAGGTAAATTTACTCCTATTTCAAAAGATGGAACATATTTAGATAAAAAATCATAAAAAACAAGACAAATATTCAACTAGTATGCAAACATATACAAGTAATATAATAATAATAAGGGAAAATGATAAAATACATATTACACAAGAGAAAAAAAAATCAATACCAAAGTATGGGGAAGTTGGTTTTACATATGCAGATACAAAATAAGATGAGAGTGGCATACTACAATTTTAAGATAAAAAAATATGATTATGACTATAATGTAGTGATATAGAGCCTACACAAAGTCATATGTTGATGAGATGTTGGGATTCCAGTAGTATCCTTGTACAAAATTTTCTAATCACACTATTATAATAAAATAAAAAAATAAATCAAATATTATATATAAATTCAAAAAAATAGGACTTATTCATCATTTGTGTAGTTTATTTGCATTAGTTAATTTGTGTTTGTTTTACTTTGTGTGTGTGTGTGTGTGTGTGTGTGTGTGTGTGTGTGTGTGTGTGTGTGTGTGTGTGTGTGTGTGTGTGTGTGTGTGTGTGTGTGTGTGTGTGTGTGTGTGTGTGTGTGTGTGTGTGTGTGTGTGTGTGTGTGTGTGTGTGTGTAGACATATGTATATGTGTGTATGCGTCTACACACACACACACACACACACACACACACACACACACACACACACACACACACACACACAATTTTTATTAAAAAAATTCTTAGAAAATGTACACAAGTGAATGAAGAGCATACATGATGCCATTTATAAAACCAACTATAAGTCATTTAATTATTGTCGATTCATTATGTACACAGAAAAAATAACCCTATTTAGAAAGAAGCACCTTACATTGTTGTCCTATCCCAAATGTCCCTATCCCAGTAGGCATTATGCCATTATCTCATAGATCCAAATAAGACACATTTCTATTAATCTTATATACACATCAAAAATCTCACTAGGGGCATATTATATGTAGTTTTTATCCTTAGTTAGCTATATTTTATTATTCATACCTCAATTATTTACATTGCAAAATAATATTTTACATTGCAAAATAATATCAATATTGATCACTTACACATTAATATCCTACTAGTTACCTAAGTTAATAAATATATTAATTTTAAAAATTTATTATGTTGATCAATTACATGTATACTTTTCATGTTTTCTTTATTGCTTCATGTCTTGTGTGTATTCTCTATTTTGGCTTGTGGACATGAACATGTCCTTGTGTGTGGCTTAAATAATTATTTATATGTTTCTATGCATGTGAGTGACATTTGGATATATTCATTGTATGTCCTCTTTGGCCTTCTCTTACATTCTTCATGTGATTTTCTTGTACTCTTTATTTGTGTTTGTCATGGATATGACACTTGTTTTCTTATTTTGATCAATTTTTGATGCCATGATGTAAAACATGTATCTTCATATCAATTCTATGCCATATTGCATATCATGCATCCCTCCCTAAGTAGTAATATTCAAATTTTAATATTTTTCTCCATGCATATCACACCAATATTTTGTTCAGTTTATATATGATGATGTTATGCTCTTCAATATTATAATTACTACTATAATTTAAATCTTTCATAAAATTTCCCACAAATTTTTTTTTTTGAGTAAGGTTATTACCCGTGCTCAATAAATCATCTCAAAAGTGGAGGACTACACAGTGGCTTGTGTTAGAGACTAAGCTCCTAAATTGTAACAAGTAAATAATTTTTTAGGTCTTATAAATTTGGCCATTATATATACCTAGAAAACCCCCATAAATTAGTTTTTGATAAAATCAATCCATTTGGACAAGGGTTTAATATGGCCTTATAAAAAATATTTATATATCCTAGTAGGTATAAAATAATCATTTTTATAAATTTTTAGATTCATTGACAATATAAAACATTTAATAATAGGTATATATATATATATATATATATATATATATATATATATATATATATATAGTTTATAGAAAAGTACCCAGGTTTTATTTGAGATTTTCTCAATCTGGGGGAATGATGTGAAACATATGTTATAGGTTAGCATAAGTTTTTCCTCAAAATTGTAGCTGTTATTACTCAGTCTTAGAATCCATAAACACCCATATATCAGATTGGGGGAATGTGTGTGGCATATTACTACTCATTACCTAGTTTTTAAACTAGTATCATAGATGAAATGGAAATTATTGTCATTTTCCATGTTAAATCCACTATACCCAAATTATATTATCATTTTAACTAGTTTTCACTAGTTTTATGCCATTTTTTCATGATAAATGAGCCTTATTCTATTTGCAGTGATTGGTTCACCTTTTTGCACTAGTTTTACATCAATTTTTACATAAGAAAAATATATTAAAATTCATATAGGGATTTGAAGGATACTCCACCAATTTAGGCATGAAATTATGGAGTGAAGAAAACCTTGGGTTCTTAAGCACACTATCCTAATCAATGAGGATTGGGGCATGCAGAATCCAATCCAAGATTTTCAATGAAAAATTAAATCTCCAAGGGTCCCACCCTCTACATTCACTAGGTTCTACACCATAAAAATAATGGTTAACATACCCAATTAGGTGTATTAATTCCTTATTATTAGATATATAGGTTTTATTGTCTTTACTTATTGATTTTTAATTTTAAGGACTAATTTTATATATTTTTTATTACACGTTTTGTATGAGTCATAGTTTAATGTAATATCCTACATCCAAAATTATTTTGTATAGGTAAGTTTAGGTACACATTTTCATTTTAATATAGTAAATTATCATTTATGAATTACTAGAATAAAGGGAGGTGGTATTTAGACACATAAATTAACATTTAAGCTAAAATAGTGTAGTTATGACCATGTTTTTACACACTTCGCTCAAGGTTTATTCTTCGACCTTTTGACCACTTTCGTTCCTTTTTCACATAGATGAACCATTCCTATAAGAAAATAATCATCCTAAAATATCACTATTCATAATGTAAAATAGTTCAATATTATCCACAAGTTGTTTCATACTCTCATATCAATTACTTTTTATCCTAAGATAACACACAATGTGGACAAAAATGCTCCCTGACTATCCAATTCTACCACTCTTTTACTCCCACCAAATAAAAACTAATATATAAATTTAAAGTTAATGTAATGGGTCATCCCACAAGTTTAGAAAGCCCCATCTAAAGGAATTCTCAAAATATCACTATAAAGCCAAATTTCATACCATTTTTCACACAAGAGTCTTGCATGTTGAAAAGTGCCAAATTTATTTTAAATTAAGATAAAATTATAGATTTATCCTAATTATGAATACATAAATTTATAATAACCTTTATCTAAGATATGAGTACAATTATAAGGTCACAAGTCATAGTTGAGTCATTTAATCACAACATGATTGCACCATCATTTAGCATTTTGCACTAGTTTTTCATAAACACCACTATAGTATGATAAAACTATATGGAGTTTCATCCATATTAAAAGTAATTTTATGTAGTCAATTATCAACATAGGGGTTTTTGAGGTCAATCACAAATTTAACGACTAACCCTTTTTACCTTATGATTTATTTATCCTCTTGATCTATTGATCTAGGGTTACAAGTGAAGGATAACATACACAATGATTTTTGTGATGGATCTAAGGATACCATGAATTAAAAATAACACAAATGAATTTGATCCTATCACATAAAAATTAGAGCACCTTCATGTATAATAAATTAGTGCTCCCTAGGGACAACAACACCCTACGCCCCTATCTAAATGTAATGCTCTTGTCTTGAGATCATGAAAAAACATGTTTCATATATACAATTAGTCAAAATATATTATTAGTCAATTTTAATCTCAAACATAGTCAGACATTATATATTTCCATATAATTTTTATTTCTTGTGTACTTTCCCTTTTCAGCATATTTAGTAAGTTTTAAATAAGTTTGTCTCATGTTGACCAAATTTTGACCCCAAATTAAAATGGTCAACCCTTATAGGTTGAGAGTTTTCATATGGCTACTAAAAATTATATATGGTCTTTTAAATTATTTTAATGATCTTATAATGGTCTCCATGTGGTCATATTGGTATTTAACTAGCATTGTTTAAGGTTTTAGTCTCATATGTAATTGTCTAGTCCTAGGGGTCATTTATGAGTCATGGTGTTGTCAAGTGTGGTAAAAGTTTTAGAATAATAATGAGTCATTATATAATGTGGTTTTTACGTATTTAAATAAATATTGTCATATTTTAACCTCTTATTATATTCTTATATGCCAAAAAATCATTTTGTCACATTTCTAACTAATTTGGAGGAGTTGTACATACAAATATCAAGATAAAAAATTTAAATAATTGTAAAAGAAAATATGATGTCAGATAAGGGTTATAGAATAGTCATACCCTAAAAAACTTTCAATTCAATGCCTAAAATGAGAAAAATATCCCTTAACAAATAATTTTGTGTAATTGTACTACCTTGAAAGATCAACTTATAGGTGAAAATAGTTTCAAACAATCTATTGAGCTTCCAAAAGTTAGTTTAAATATTTGGATCATTTTTTAGATCCATTAGGTGTAGATGATGCTCTCTCCCCTTCATTGCTACCTTCACAAGCTTAGAAAGACAAAATTCAAATACATGGTATGGCTACGAGAGAGAAATTTGGAGGATGAAATTTTACAAATTATTAGGGGTATTTATGAGATTAAATTTAATATAATATATTTATAGATTCATTTCCCCTCCCTTTATGACCAATCATTAAGAGTGACAATAGGTCACTATTCCTTATCCATTCATGTAGGGTCTAGTTTTGATCCTACTTATTCATGCTAGAATTAAATGGAGGATAATGTTTTGGGGGATGTTTTAAGAGGATAAAAGGGACAATTTAAATCATAGTTTAATCAAAAAATTCAACCTTGGTTTGTGTCTTTAATAAGGATAATTGTGTCTCAAGTGTGTGAGCATATCACCCCATCTACAAGTGTTTTTGGTTGGTTTGAAGTGTTTATACTTTTAGAGAGTTTCCAAGTGCCTCAATTTACATTGAGTATCTCTTAGTTTCATAATATTAATTTTCTCTTCCATTTAAATTATATACTTTTATACAAGCTTCAAATGTTTTGCTCTATAGAGGCATGGTCTATGTATTAACAATCTTTTACATGTAATAAAAATTAATGATGTAGAAATAGAGAACATTTTTGAACATTTTTTATGCTTAAGATAGTAATAATTTGACTCAAGTACACTCTATATAAGTACTTGGATGTGTTTCATCCACCCATAGGTCTACAGACTTGTTGGTGGATATCCATGGACCTAGGTTTCATTTTGATAATATTTTAGAAATAGAGAGATGAAAATGAACTCATGAACATTCATGTGACCTTGAATTATCTCACCACATTAATTAAAAGGCATGATAAAAGTAATGACTCTATTTTCCATGCATATGCCTTGTATAAGAGATGACTATATACAATTTGTACATGTAAATGGGAAAGTAGAGGATAACATTATGCTTAGTCAAGAGGTCTATAATTTTTGAAGTAGATGATATATGATAATACAAGAGTTGATATAACAATAAATGTGTCTAGGAATTAAGGGATTTGTTTGTATTAGTTTATACAAATAAATGTAGACCTACAAGTTCTAAACCTATAGGTCCTGATTTGGATAGAAAACTGATTATCATACCAAGAACAAGTACATGAAACATGAATCCATACTAGTAAGAGAGAAGGTACAATTCAATGATATATTCCTAGATAATTTTATATCTAAAAAGAGTTGAGATGATTTGGTCTATAAGCCTAATATTCATACATAGGTTTGTGTATGAAAGTAAGATGGTAAGGTCTAAAATGTCATAAAAGCAATAATGAACTCTATGACATAGTAAGAAATAAACTCCCATAAGTTTATTTAATTAAAAATGTACATTATTAATGGAGAAGACCAATTTCAAATCTCATTTTTAAAATCTTCTCAAATAATCACCTACAACCATATTTTAAATAAGCATGCAATACATGAATGGAATTTTGAAGATACAAGGTCATCAAGGATGTGAAAAAGTTTCCAAGAAGGTATCTAGTTCTCATTATAGTGTAAAAAGGTTATTTAATGGCATTATTTTCATTGAAACCCTAAGAACATAATTAGCCTTCATGATTACCTATAGGCTAGCCTAAGCAAGACAAACCATTTGTAAATATTGAGAAGATAAGGTCGTATACATTTAGTAAGAAGGGAGTTTGGGTAAGATCATGAAAAAGTAATGAAATCATCTGAGTTCAAATATATCAATGGAATTAAATAAATATTTATATAAAGGTGAATAAACCAACTCACTTCAAACCTCTATACATAGTCAATATGCACTACAGGCCTGCCTATCTGGTTGAATAAGGGTTACTTGTTTATAATGAATAAAGGGGATTTTTAAGAAGGAAAATAAATTTATAATGGTTTCATATTGATGAACCATAATTCCATATAACTCTCAGTTAAAATCAAGAGTGAGGCCAATAAAGATAAGCTCTATCTAGGCCTATAGATCCTAACTCATACACAAGCATACCATAGGTGCATTCATGAAAAAGGAGTTTTGGTGAAGGTGAAATGAAGGATTTATGGAATTTAAATTTTAATATTATATTAAATACCTTTAATATCATTCACATATAGGGTAAATCCAATAAAATTTTAATTAAGCCTATAAGACCTTCGAGTTCCTTTCATATAAGACTGCTATCCAAACATGAGCCTTCACTATGACCTTAACTTAATGCATGGTGATAAATTAATTTTAACTGAGGTAATAATTTACATAAAAAACAATATTATTGCATTATTTATTAAATTGGGTCTCAAACATGCATGAAAAATGGTTAAGAACTCAGACCCCTCTCTAATGGCCTATTTACAGACCAAGAGTCAACTTCTTGCTCTTGGTACTATATGGATAAAATGCATGGGATCATAATCACCTGGGGATAGTTGAGGTTGATATTAAACTTGAAATTTTTATCATTATTTTAGTGTTTTATGGCCTAGGGTTTATGAACAATCATTAAGAACCTAAACCACTATAAACCCTCTTCAAACCCTAGTAAAGACCCAATCCAAAAGATTGGTATCCAAAGCACATGATATGACCAATTTTTATTATATAATGTCATAAAAATTATTATATATTCCAATTATGTTCCAACCATATAATTAATCTATACCTATTACTATATGGATTGCATTAAATTACCTATTTTATAAGGATTTTTGGTGTTTTAAAGAGTTTTAGGAAGTTGAACACTTGAAAATTATTAGGATAGGTAATTTTGGATGTATTTAATATATTAAATCCTAAAAAATACATAAAATACATCATTTAAATGATAAAAAAACTTAATTTTTCAAGGAGGTCTTCAATAGGCTCAAAAAGACACTAGGTTTTAAGACCATTTCATGGTTTTCACACTTTCACAGGGTCTCAGGGCCTCAAATTTTACATGGAAGTTTTTTATAGGATAGGTAAACTTAATAACACACTTTTTGGTTGTTTAAAACTTTTTTTAGAGATATAGATATGAAAATTAGGCTTCTAGATAAGGAGGCCTAATTAAGGAGAGAAAAAGGTATAAAAAGGATACTTACACTCACTCTCAGAACCTAAAACTTGGCATGGAGTTATAGATACATAATGGGTACTAAAATATGTCATTAATTTTTATTACCATTTATATTCTACCATACACAATTTGGTTTACATGATTATAGGGCTATAAAGAAAAGAGGCCTAATGAGAGTTTGAGGAGAAAAATGGAGTCTTGAGAGTTTTTACATGAACCAAAATAGATTTATTTAGGTATGATATGGTATTTTATTTAATTTCATGGATATAGAATTCATTGATGAATTTTAATTAAATTTTTGAGCCATTTGGACGAGACTAGGCTTGGGAGATGAAGGGGTTTCCAGATACCTAAGCATATGAATGATAATTTACACTAAATTGTCAGATAAATCAAGTTTATAAATGAAATAAAAGTTTCAAATGAGATATATTAAATAATATAATTAAAAATTTATGATTAAAATTTCCATTATCACTTCTCATATGCAAATAAGGGTAGTTTTGAGGATTTGTGTAAAGTGTCAAGCTGAGTTTCTAACTCCTATGCTACTTGGATGATGAAGTATCTTTAGAGGAGAGACACATGTCTTTGGAAGTCTATTTGGAATGTTCAATTACCCCTATCTTCACTTTAATTCTCTTGGTCAACCCCTATCTTTACTTTAACTCTCTTGGACACTTGTCTCTCCCCCTCTACTACACTTCTTTCTCTTCCTCATTTCTCTATATAAGTTACCACTTTTGGCCTTATAAGATATCCACATTAATTATTATTAAGCATGACTAAATTGGCTACTAATTTTTCATTTTAATAAATATTTAAATATGGTTTTAAGTTATAAAACTATTTCCTAAGTGTGTGAAGTAGTTTATGGTTTAATGCCAAGTGATAATTATCTCTCCTTGTGCTCATCTCACTCTTTCATGTTTGGTGTAAGTAATCTAGATTCTACCAGGTCACATGATGTGTAATTAGTTATTTCTTGTGTCTTTAATTGTGAATAAAAATACTAATCTTTATTTTAGGACCTATTATTCATCTACCTTGAGAAAAACATTGCATTCTACCTTTATGTTGAAACATGTTTTTAGGATAACCTTGAGAGTTGAGATCAATTTGGAAAATTATCTTTCATAGTGCAAGTTTAAGTAGGCTTGTATAATTCATATTAGTTCATCACCTTTATTATATTAGTGTTAATATATTTCTATCACTTTTCATTCAAAGTGAGTACGTTAGTGGTTAGTTTTAGGTGTTGTTCAAGGGAGATAACTCTTTAATCTAGAGATTCACCTCTTCAATAGGTTACCTACAACCTTGAGGTGTTTTAATGTTACATCAAGTTTAGGGAGGATGGGGTATCCCTAATTAGGGTTAAAATTTTATTTATAATATTTTTTTCACATCTGATGGGACCTCATGGTCCAATAAGTTGTCAAAGGTATATGCTAGTCTTGGCAAATTAAAAGATGTAAATCTTCTTTCATGTAGTATCTGGTGACTTTAGCACTCATTGGCTCTTGGTTTTAGACTAATTATTTATTTTAATTCCTAAGGTAAGGAAAAGTCATAAATTAAAGGCATTCCATTTAAATTTTTATAGATACATTACTATTTAGTTATAACTAAGAGGTTTGATAACACACATCCATACTCTAAGAAATATTTTGCTTCTCATATACCTATTAGGAGACTTTCCTTGGGTCCAATTTGTAAGATGGTAGATCCAAGGAACCTGCCCTTTGTTACCTTAAATTTCCATATTCCTTTATCACTTGATCACTGTGATGAAATCCCTATGTCATCCCTCAAAAGTGTGCCTTTATACATAAGAGAAATTTCCACTACTCCTATTGAACACATAAGAAACATTTCCAACTTTTACAATATACACAACATCAATGAAGAGAATTTTTACTTCAAGTTGTTTGATATTTATTTTAAGGGGAAAGCCCTTGATTGGTATGGTAATTTGGCTCTTAAATCCATCAATATATGGGATGAATTGGGTGATGTTTTGATAAGCATATTTGAAGACAAATATGATCATTTGTCCTTGATTGAGTAGCTGACTAAAATAAAGAGATCACATCAAGAGGCCATTCAAGACATCAACACAAGATTAAATAAGACTTGGGATAGGATCCCAATCTTGGTAAGGCCTACTTCCCATCATTATTTTATTTATTACCTCAAAGCTTTCAATGGTGACATATATATGATGATTCAATCCATGGGAGGGGATGCTTTGCCTAATGCCTATGAGACTGATATAAGGGATAATAATTGCCTTATTCAATCTAGGAATATATATGCTATACCTCCCATGCCTCTCTTTACTAATGTGAAAAATCCTATGCCCACCATTGTTCCCATTCCCTCACCCAAGCATAAGTACATTGCCCCTAATCATCTAATCAATTGAAAAGAGGAAGAACTAACCAAAGGTCTTAAATAATCTCAGTAAGAGAACCAAAAACCTAGGAATAAATAAATATAATAGTAATGGAGGTATTTTCAAGGACATTACCATCCTTAACAATCTTATCAAGCTCCTAAATAACCTTTTCAAGGTCAATACCAAAGACAAGGGAAGCTAACTTAGGTGAGGCAACACAATGGACAAAATAATAATGCTCCTTCTACTTCCATATCACTTGTAACTATCCAAAATAATATTGTACAAGATAATTAATATTATCCTCATGGGAGAAACCTCATGACTCTTCCACTTATGAAAATGAATAATTCAATCAAGCCTATATGGCTCAATGGGGAATAATGCCTTCCATGACTCAAGGAAACATGCCTAGTGGAAGAGAGAACATTGGAGGAAATTATCAATAAAATGCTTCCTTGATGAAATCCCTTCAAGGATAATCATGTAAAGTCAACTACCAAATTAATCTCAACATTGGATCAAATTCCATAGCTCTAAATACAAGGTCAAAGAAGAGAGTGGTTGAGGAATTATAAGGGATAAGTGGTGGTTCAAACATGAACTCTAAAGCATCTCAAGGATCAAGTATGCCAAATGTATCCCTTATAGCTCAGGTAAATCATAAAAATTATAATGATAAATCTCCTTCTCTATTTTTTCCTATCCATCAAGTGATATAATCTAGTGGTAGTGTTATAGCTCCTAAAGGACATGATAAAGTTGGCATCTCTCTTATGAATATTGTTGAGAAAATTGAAAATGTCCATGTAATAATGCTGATGTAGAAAACATTTTATATCCCTAGACAAAGATACATGCTCCAAAATGAGCTCTCTAAGATCAATGCAACATCTAGATAGCTTGGTGAAAGAGGGGTAGTCTTGAGAAATGAATTCAATACCAAGGATGGACAGCCAATCAACACTAAAAGAAAGGATAAAACTCTTCCATTTTACCTCTCTATCATCATTGGAAACTCATTGGTCCATATTTTTTTGATTTATAGTGGATCAAACACATTATTCATGCATAAACAAGTAGAAGACAAGTTGAAGTTGTAGTATGAGTCAAATTCTAAGGGGGTGTTGTAGCTAGATAGGTTAACTACCAGAATAGTTGGCATCATCAAGGGTTTACATTTGATCTTACATGTTTGTCTTTAATTTTATATCTCTCAATATGTTGTGTTTATATATGTGCCACCTCAATTTGACCTTTTATTTTCAAGGGAATTTACTGCTAAGATTGGGGGATGCTTAACTTCAGATTGGTCCTACATGGCATTTATGACCATATATAGTGATAAAGTCTATATAAAGTATGAACCTTTAGCTAAGTTTCATTTGGATCCATATGTTCCTAACACATCAAGCATTAAATTCACCATTAATGAAGAGGAAGACCATCCTTTTGACTAATAATCTTTGACACCTCTTGATGGCATAACTAACCTCTATCTTGATGAGTGGGGATATGATCAACATGGTTTTGATCCATATAATGTCATTTAATAAATAGGTATGGGTACATATATCATACATGAAGAAGATGATGAGTTCCTTGAGGTAAGTTTTGATGATGCCTTTCAACAAGCTACATAGGACAACTATTTTTTGCATATGGATGATGGTCATGATGTCCCAAGTATGTTAGAGCATGATAGTCAAGAAGATGATATAATTCTACCTACTAAAGAAGAAGAGATTCATGAATATGATATTCAAGAAGGATATGATGATATATGATAGTAGTACCATGTCATAATGCAATAGTTTGAACCAATAAATAGGCCCACTCTTACTCAAAAAAAAACATGGGCTTGGTGATGAGGTTAATGATATACTTAATAGACATAAATAAGAATGTAAATTCCTATCAAGTAGATTATAATAAAGGATTCATGTAATAAAATCAAGGTATAAGTTAGTGTGAATGAGGAGTAGCATAGAGATCAATCTGATCTTGACTCAATTGCATATATTTTTGCCAAGAAAAAAGGTAAGTTTGATGCCTCTAAACACTTAAAATATCACGGTTCAAATTCAAGTGAAGTTAAGAAGAGTTTCATGATCCCTCAAGATCAAATTGAAAAGTGTCAAATGAACATAAAAAAGAGTAGGTAGGCTATAATTTTAAACAAGTCTTAAAGAGAGATAAAGGGGTCATTAAGGAGTCCCAAGTGATGCACTTGTAGCTCGCAAAGGCTTCAAATATGGTAAGTCTTTTGATCACCTTCATAAGCAATTTTTCTTTGAAAAACATCCATAAAATGGTGATTTGTACTTGTGGAGTATTTATGACTCTATAAATATTGTTTTTGACCCTAGTTGAATCAAAGACTTATTTCATCACCTCAAATTTGTTTTGAGGTCTATATATAATAGGTTAGGTGTGTTATTTTGAGTGTTTATTATTGTGTTTTCTCTAAATTCCTATATCATACTGTGTTTGATTATTATTATGTGGTTTGGTTTGAGTTTGAGTCTTATAAATGCATGCTAGTTTTAGTTTGTAGTATAAGAGTGGCTCCATTTCCCAATAAGAAGATAAGGACACTGATCTATTAACATTGTAGGCATGTTACCCCTGTGAATCACCAATTTGTTAACCAATTTTTGATCCCAAGTCAAAAATGGTCAACCCTTATAGGTTGAAACTTTTCATAGGTTATTAAAACTTGTATATGGTCTTGTAACTTCTTGTAATGATCTTATATTGGTCTCCATGCGGTCATACTAGTCTTTAACAAGAATTGTTTGACGTTTAGTCTCATATGTACATATCTAATCCTAGGGGTCATTTATGACTCATGATGTTTTAAAGTGTGGTAAAAGGTTTATTATATTAATGAGTCATTATATAAGGTGTTTATTATGTCTTTTAAAGATATAGTGTCATATGTTAACCTCTTATTATATTCTTATATGACACAAAGTCATTTTGTCACCTTTTTGGCTAATTTAGAGGATTTGTACATATAATATCAAGATAAAATATTAAAATAAGTTTTAAACCATACTTGATGTTATATTAGGGTTAGATAATGGTCAAACCCTAAAAAATGTTTAGTTTAACACCTAAAATGATAAAAATGCCCCTTCAAAAACACTTTTAAGCACTTGTACGACCTTAAAAAATTAACTTGCAGGTGAAAATTGTTTCAGAGGGTCTCTTGGGATTACATAGGTTAGTTTCAATTTTTGGATCAAGTTTTAGGTCCAATAGATATAGATGACACTCTCTCACTTCTATCACTACCTTCACAAGCTTAGAAAGACAAAATTTAAATGCAAGGTATGACTAGGAGAAGAAAGTTGTAGGTTGAAATATTTGGAATTATAAGGATTCGTAATTGTATTAAATTTAGTGTAATTAGTTTTTATATTCATGGACACTCCTTTATGAACAATCATTAAGAGTGAAAATATGTCATTATGCTTTATCCATTCAAGCAGGGTTTGATTTTACTCCTATTTATTCATACTAGAATATGATGGGGGATAATGTTTTAATGTGGTGTTTTCATAGGATAAAATAACCCCTTTAAATCATAGTTTCATAGATTAATTAAACATTAATTTGTGTCTTAAATAAGGATAAAGGTGTCTCAAATGTGTGAGCATATCACCCCATATACAAGTGTTTTTGGTTGGTTTGAAGTGTTTATATTTTCAAATAAGTTTCAATTGCCTTATTTTTCATGTAATATCTATAAATTTCATAATAATCATGTACTATTCCCTTTAAATGAGATCCTTGCATACATGCTTTAAGTGGTTTGATCTTTGGAGGCATGGTCTATGTATTAACAATATTTTACAGGGAATGGTTACCAAAATTGACTCAAAGTGTCAATAAACATCAATTATGAATCAATAGAGAGAATTTTTTAACATGTTGAAAGCTCAAGACAATAGTAATTGTACTCAAATGCAATCTCTATAAGGATTTGGATGTGTTTCATCCACTCACAAGTCTTTAAACCTATAGGTGGATATCCATGGACCTAGGTTTCATTTTAAGAGTCTTTTGGAAATAAAGAGATGAAAATGAACTCAAAAACATTCATGTGATCTTGAATTATATCACCACATTCATTATAATTCATGATCAAACTAAATATTATATTTTTTATAGGAGCTAACTATATAGACAATCTTTACATGTAAATGGATAAGTGAAGGATAACATAATGCCTAGTTAGGAGGTATATAGTGGTTGAATAAGATGATATATGATGATAAAATATTTGATATAAAAATGAAGGTGTCTAAGACTCAATAGAGTCGTTTGTAGTAGTATATACAAGTAAAGGTAGACCTACAGATTCTAAACTTGTATGTCCTCATTTGGACAAAAAACCAATTATCTTGCCAAGAAGAATAGTTACATAAAACATGACTTCATAATAATAAGAGATAAGGTAAAATTCAATTTTATACACCTAACTAATTTGAGATCCAAAAATAGTTGATATTATTTGCTCTATAAGCCTAATATTCATACAAAGGTATGTGCATGGAAGTAATAAGGTAAGGTGTGCAACATCATAACAGGGATAATGAACTATATGAGATAGTAATAAAAATACTTTCATGAGGTTATTCAATATAAAAATGTCCAATCCTAATGGATAAGACCAATTTAAAATTTCATGTTTAAACTCTTCTTAGATAATCACCTATAACCATCTCTTAGATAAGCATGA
Source organism: Torreya grandis (assembly GCA_037957365.1). Taxonomy (NCBI): domain Eukaryota; kingdom Viridiplantae; phylum Streptophyta; class Pinopsida; order Cupressales; family Taxaceae; genus Torreya; species Torreya grandis. The sequence continues at coordinate 3,412,937 of JARHVA010001402.1, forward strand.
AACACATGAACTGCGTTTTGAAGATACAAGGCCATTAAGAAGGTGAAAAATATTCTAAGGCATCTAGTTCATAGTATAGTGTAAAAAAAATTATTCAATTACATGATTTGAATTAAAACCCAAATAACACAATTAACCTTCATGATCATGTACAAGCTAGCCTAAGCAAGATAAACCATTTACAAATCTTGAGAAGAGAAAGACATCTATAGTTAGTAATAAGGGAGTTTGGGTGAGATCATGAACATGTAATGCAATCATATAAGTTCAAATAGATAAATTGATTAAAATAAAATTTTAGATAAATGTGACTAAACCAACTCACTTCAAACCCTTATACATAATTAACATGAGCTACAGGTCTACCTACCTGGTTGAATGAGGGTTACATGTTTATAAAGAAGAAAGGAGATTTGAGGGAAGGAAAATCCCTTTATAATGGTTTCATAGTGATTCTATAACTAAATATAACTCTTAGTTAACATTAATAGTGAGGTCAATAAATATAAGCCCTGTCTAGGCTTATAGAGCCTAACTCTAATGTAAGCAGAGCATAGGTGTAGTCATGAGAAAGGAGGTTTGGTGAAGGTAACATGAAGGATTGATGTAATTGAAAGGTATAATATCATAATACATACCTCAAAAATAATTCAACAATAAGGGAAATATTATAAAATTCCAATTAGGCCTATAACACCTTCCTTGAGTTCTTTTTATACAAGACTGCTATCCAAAGATGATCCTTCACTCACTTGTTGTAACCTTCACCTAATGCACAGAGACAAATAAATTTTAGAGGAGGTGATAAAGTTCCTAAACTAAAATATTGTGGAATAAATGGTTAAATTGGGTCTTAAACTTTCATGAATAATGGTTAAGAACATATACCCCTCTCTAATGGCTTATTTGTAGACTAAGAGTAAAATTATTGTACTTAGTACTATATAGATAGGATGCATAGGAGCCTGATAAATTAGGAATAGTTGGTGGGGATAATACACTTGAAATTTGTATCATTGGTTTAGGGGTTGAGGTCCTAGGGTATATGAATAATAGTTAAGAACCTAAGCCACTCTAAACCCTCCTAAAACCTTAGTAAATACCTAATGTGGAAGATTGGTCTCCAAATAATATGAGATGACCTGGTTTGATCTTATAACTTATTAAACATTTTTTTAGAATCCAAGTAGGTTCCAACCATTTACTTCATGTATACCTAAAACAATATGGATAACATTAAAATCTATTATTTTTAAGTATGTTTGGTGTTTTTTAGTGTTTTGGGCAATCAAACACTTTCATAATATTGGGAGAGGTCATTTGGGATGCATTTAATCTATTAAATCCTAAAAATCTATATAGTACATATTTTAAGTGATAAAAAAAACTTCATTTCTCAAGGAATTCTTGAAAAAGGTTAAAAGGAGACTAGGTTTCAAGGCCATTTCATGGTTCTCATAGTTCCATAGGGTCTCAGGGCCTTAAATTTGACTTGGATGTTGTTTATAGGCTAAGTAAAGTTAATCACATACTTTTGGGTTATTTCAAATGTGTGTGATAGATTTAGAGTATAAAATTAAGCTTCTAGATAAGGAGGCCTAAGTGAGAAGAGAGAAAGGAAAAAAAAGATACTTCTACTCACTCTCAAGACCTTAAATTTTCCATAGAGTTATAAATCCTAACCATCCGTAAACTACCCTAGACAAGGATGTTTACATGATTTTAGGGCTATAAGGAAAAGATGCTTAATAAGAGCTTGAAAACAAAAATGGAGTCTTGGGAAATGTTCCATGAACCAAAATGGATTTATTTAAGTTTAATAAGTTATTTTAACTAATTTCATGGATATATAATAACTTGATGAAGTTTTAGTCACATTTTTAGCCATTTGGATAAGACTAGGCATGGGAGATGAAGGGGTTTCAAGAAACCTAAGCATATGAAACATGATTTCCAATGAAATGTAGATCAAAGGAGTTTATAAATATAGGAAAGGTGTCAATGAGATGTTTTAAAGTATCTCATGGAGAATTTATGATGAAAATGTCCATTTGTCACTTCTCATATACAAAGAAGGGAAATTCTGAGGAGTTGTGTAAGGTGTCAAGCTGAATTTCTAACTCCTATGCCACTGGATGATGGATTATCTTCAAAGGAGAGACAAATGTATTTGAAAGTTTGTTTGGAATGTTTCACAAACCCTCTCTTAATTTTAACTCTCTTGGACACTTGTCTTTCTCCTTATACTATCCCCCTCTTTCTCTCTTCATCATTTCTATATATAAGTTACCACTTTTGGCCTTGTAAGATATCCACATTTGGTATGGTGAAGCCCTTATAAATTGACTATTGATTTTGCCTTTGATTAAATATTTCAATTTGGTTTTAAGTTATTAAATTCTTACTTAAGTGTGGTAAGTAGTTTATTGTTGAATGTCAAGTGATAGTTATCTCTCCTTGTGTTCATCTCAGTCTTCAATGTTTGGTGTAATTAATATGACTTTTAACATGCCACATGATGTGTAATTGGCTATTTTTTTGTCTTTAAGTATGAATAATAATACTAGTGTCTATGTTAATAACTATTATTCATCTACCTTGAAAAACTCATTAAATTTCAGATTTATATTGAAACACTTTTGTTAGGAGATCCTTGGGTGTTGGGATCAATTTTACAAATCATCCTTCATAGTGTAGGTTTAAGTAGGATTGTGGAATTCATCTTGGTGTATCACCTCTGTTAGATTAGTTTTAATATATTTCTATCCATTTTCCTTGAAAACATGTAAGTTAGTGGTTAGTTTAAGGTGTTGTGTAATATATCTAGCCATTCAATCTAGAGATTAACCTCTTAAATAGGTCACCCACTGCCTAGAAGTGTTTCAATGTTACATCAAATTAAATGAGGCTAGAGTAACCCTAATTAGGGTGAAAATTTGATTGATAACATTTCATTTATTAAATATCCATAAAATTCTTATTTTACATAATAATTTATCTTATCTAAGAAATTCATCCATTTTTTATTAAAATTTGATAAACAATACTTTGTAATCTTATGACAGTTGTCCCCTTGATGATCCTAGTTATCTAGCTGTGCCCAAGATAAGAATGTGAAACTCATTCCTTATTGTTCTTTTATTTAATATTCCTTCAATAAATCTACATATTCTTATAACATTAACTTAATTGATATTTTTTTCTCTCCTTCCACTTTACTTGACACTAATCCTCCTTAGGTTGATGTTCATAGGTCTAAGATGGAGTTAATTCCAAAATTTACCATATAAAATCACTATTTTCACTTCTAAGCTTTTTCATATCATGATTTAGGATAGTTCCATCACTGGACCCTATTAGTTCACTAATTCTTTTGATTATTCAAGTTAACTTCATCTAGAGATGTTGACCATAGTAATATGGCCTGAATTTAGGTTGAATCCTAAAAAATTAAGAGTGACATTTTATACATTTATTATATTATATGATCACTCCAAACACTAGTATAGAGTGTGATGTAGATATCTCAAGAAAAATTAGGTTCCTGAGTCTAATTATCTATGTTCCTATTGTGATGATTTGTTTTATGAGGTTCAGTCTAGTAGTAATTATGACTCTCTACTTAGGTTGGATGTGATACTAGACCCACCCACACAAGAAGTTGACGCATATTTCTCAATTAATAAATATTAAATCATTCAAATAAATATTTTATATCTTATAGGATATTTTTATTTAATAGAAATTATAAGACCCTAAAAATACTACATATAGCCTACCATAGAGATCTACAAGTCCCAGGCATATTATTTTCTTCCATGGGAATAATTTTCTTTCTTTATCACACTATCAAGCTATTTATTAGTATCTTGACACAGTTCATATTGAATGAACTAATCTTCAAAGTATTTAAAACATGCTACCACCAAATGTTACACTATATTATATCCTTGTAGACATTATTTCTAGATTATATAGAACCTTAATATTGTATACTTAGAAAGTACATATCATGAATGTACCTTCAAATTTTAAAATTTTTTTATCTACTACATTACTTGAATACACTATCTCTTTATGCATAATTACTTATCTCTTTGTATGATTATGTTATTTTGATGACCTAGGTCTTATATCTTTCCTATAATGTTATAAATTTTCTTATCTTCCATCTCTTCATGTTTTGAACCTGCACCTATTTTTAAGATACCTAAACACTTATGTCCTAGTACAATGCTTACATCAATCAAAATTTCCTATCCCAAATAAAGTGTCAAGTGACCTAAAGTAATCCAATTTTAAAATTAAATGTATTCCTATAGTTGGCTTAAGTGCTTTAAAGTGAGATATTTTCCAAAGGGATCGGTATAAATACAAGATCAATTATATTTCATTCCTCACCTAACAAAGACAAAAAACCACTCAATTAAGCACTCAAGTGAGAAAAGCTTCCCTATTTTATCCTATTTCCATATTAGTCATAGGGATTGTATATATATATATATATATATATATATATATATATATATATATATAGGTCTAGAGTACCAAAGGAGCATTTGATGAGCCAAATTTTCAAATTTATAAGTTAGGACACTATTGTACTTGATTATCACACACTACATGATTAACACACAAGACCAAATGTAAGGGATAAATAAATAATTTTGAGGCCCTCTTAAGAGTATTAGATATGGTTTAAACACCCATTTATATACGTATATTTGATGCAAATCGATATTGTTTGCCCACTAACCCATATTTCCCATAGCCACTATGAATATGAAGAATTAGGGTCTTAATATTTGATAAGGATATAAAATATATGAACTAGACTAGAATAAACAAGAGTGAAGGTGACATATAACCCAAAAACATCATGGTTATCATATCTAATTTTAATAGGTATTCTATACTAGACACATGTATTTACATTAGATAATAGTTGAAATGCAACCATCGCAGGTTGATAGAGATGTTTACATATATAGAGGTATAATTTATAGAATTAGGTGACTAATCTAAAATCTAGATCCAATCTAATTTTTACATGTTTTAAATCTAGATCTATATTAGTATTAGGACCAATTTAGTATCTTGTGTTCATTATCATTGCAATATCTAGCATAGTTGTACTTTATAGTTTTAGCATATCTCAACATAAATAATTTAGTATATGTTTTTATAAATTTCACAACTACTTAGCCTAATTTAGAGATAATATAACATCCTTGTGCCCTAGGTTATATCTACCCCTTTAATACTAGATTCCTCATATATATATTTTAGGGTTAAAAATTTGGTAAACCCAATCTATATGAATGTAAAAAAAATTATTCTTAGGTTTTTAGTCAAATAGGGTTTCAAATTAATGTGCTTTTTCATTTTCTACATATATTATTTGTCATGCAACCTAGGCATAGCCCTAGATTTTGAGGTGTTCATATTAAACACAATGAGCTTCCTCTCTTACCACCTAATATATCTCAAAATAATGAAGGGCCTAATATTATGGTCTATGATGGTGAAAAATTTAAGAATGAAAAACATACTGATCAGGTTATCATAGAATAAGATTCTGATAATGAAAACCATAAGTCTAATGAAACTGATGAACATGAGAAAATAGATAGCAAGTGAAAATAACTATATTATTTCATTATTGTATTCATCAAAACCTTGAATATCTTGATGAAGTACTAAGAACCATATTATAAACTAAAAAATAAAAAAACATAGATGCACAAAAAACTTCATCTATTAATCATGCTATTAGAGCTATGCGTCATACCCATATACCAAAAACCCTCCCCTTGAGCACATTATCACTTCATCTGTATAATGGGGGCATGAGACATGGATTCTAACCTTTTTTGCTTGAAAATACTATTACCACATATTACATGGGAAATATTAATACTTTAATGAAATATCCTATTTCATTGCCTATATCTACCCAACCAATGGGTACACCTCCTTTGGTGAATTCTAAAATATCCAACCTAAAAGACCAAGAATTAAAATATCTTATCCAAAAAATAAAACTTTTGGAAACTAAGGTTAAAAATATTGAATAAAATTCTATGAAATCATATTATACTATTGATTCATAAGAGGAATTATATGTCACATCCTTTCCCACTCTATAAAAATATGTAACTAATGATTTATATTTCTAATTTTCATATGATATTTGGATATTTATGTTGTATGATTAACAATCATATTGTGTTTTTGTGATTAGTTATGTTGAAGGACATTTGTATATGTTTATAATATGTTCTATGATAATGTTTGACTTGTATTTCATTCACAAATTATTTTGCATCATAGAATTTCATTGATAAATTATATATTCTAAGTATTTTATTACTTTTAATAAGCTCGAGATAACTACCTTTTGTTTGATCAAGGTGGTTGAAAGATTGTCCTAACCTCAAAACATGGTATAGAGGGAGAGGATCATAAGGGAGAAGGGTGTAGATATTAGAAATGGTGATAAAGAGAACTAAACCAAAACCCATATACACACATGAAAATATTGTTTTCCTAGATGAAATGGAAGGAAATAAGTGTTTTGCTAATATATTGAGTATTTATTGCATTATTTATTCGTACAGATAGTAAGGAATGTTTGCATTTATTTTGAGTGTTTACATGTCTTGATGGTTTTATTAGAATAATATGAATATTTTATGTTGGATATCATGTTTCCATTAAAACATGATGTGAATTAGATTATGTTTAATTGTGTGATGTAAATAATTTATACATTTTAACACTTAGGATAGTGTTGGGTGTTAATTGATCTTGTCTAAGTTGTTTACCTTATGCCCCTTTTTGGTGCCATAGTTTAAAGGTAAGATAAAGTAAAAACATCCCATTAAATTTAATTAAAATAAATTTGGATTTTTTTGGTTAATATTTATTAGTAAATTACCATGAATTGAAAGGCAAGAAATTGGGTTTTTCTTATGTTGAGTTGACTTGGCCATTATACAATTATGAATAAGTTGTAGGTGGTGGCCATGATCAAAATTAAGGTAATAGAATGTGATTTAGAAGGCATAGTATATATATTAGTTTGAAATGGAGGTGAGTTCATAAGTAAATAATTACACTTTAGTAGGAGAAGTGAGTGTCCATGTAAAATATGGATAGGGTTTTGTAAAAAGAATAAGAAGAGATAAAAATATAAAAATAGGGACATGAGAAGGAGGAGAACATATATCATTAAGAAGGAAAAAACACCATTTCACATCATTAAATGACATAGATTTCATAACCAGGTCAGTGGAACTTAAAGTTATAATTTTCGTTTGATTATAGACCTAGTTACATAAGATAACATTATCGTATGAGGTTTTTTGATGTGGGTTTTATAATATACTTCACTTGAATCTATGAAATGGTATAATTTTATTATATAGAACCTAAGTTTTCATTTTTATAGACCTAGGGATGGAACTTGATTCTATCCACATGCCTACAAACATGATGTTTAGTTAGTGTGTAATGGAAAATGAATATTTTTTGGTAAACAAATTACACTAAAAACTAAGGATTTGACCTAGGGATAGAACTCAGTTCCATCCATAGGACTATAAAGATTAGGATGGGTCCATTTTCATAATAAATTTGGGTACTTTTAAGATTAGATGAGCCTAAAACTTGAATAGATAACAACTATAGTACTAATTATTATGAAACTTTCTTGAAATTATTAAGGGGGAATAAATCATATGCCCTATTACATTCTTGTAAGTTAACAATTTAGGGAAAGTTACATTTTAGATTAATAACTTAGATTACATAAAGTTTGAGGATGTATATTTTTTACTTATATCATATACATTCTTTACAAAACCTCACATAGGTTGGGTATAATATATGGGAGTTATAGTAACTAGTCTATGTTCGTTTTAGTTGGGGCTACATTGGCACTTGTCTTGATTATCAAGAAGTTTTTAGAAGGGTGATAAAATAACATTATTTTGTTTGGAACATACATTATTATATGGTATATCTATACATATATATGTATGTATATCAAATATAAAGACATGTAGTTGTATTGATTTAGTTGTAAGGACTCAGATTGGGATATTAAAACTTCAATTCAGAATATAATTGAGAAAAAATATATTTCTATACAAATATATGTATATGTATTCATGTATATATATTCACACACACATACATATGAGGACTTTGGCATACATGTTTGTTATCAATTCAAGTGATGAAATTTAGGTATATATATATATATATATATATATATATATATATATATATATATATATATATATATATATTTGTGTGTGTGTGTGTGGGTGTGGATACATTTAGCTATGAAAGAAAATGCATGGCTTAATCAGACACTATGATATCTAGTTAAGTATATACTTATCTCCTTTTGGATGATCTTTTATACCCATAGGTTATATTAAAAAATTATGAGTATAAATAATAAGTGACTACATTTATTTGAACAAGTTGATTATCCATTGCTTGTATAAATAGTTAACATGATTTTGAACAAAGTAAATATTTGAAGAGGTAATATATATATATATATATATATATATATAATAATAAACATTCCTAGATGTATTATTTGTAATGGTTATTTTATATATAACTAACATGGAAAATTTTGTGTATGAAACATATATACGTTGTAATCTTATATGAATTTAAAATGTGAGAATTTCATGTAATAAGGATAAAAATGAATAATTTTTTAAATGGATAAAGTTGCCAATGAAATATAGAATAAGATTAAGATAAATTATTTGTGTTTTATGAGCTATCTAGATATTCAATTGGCTTATATTTTTAACTTTTACGGATATTATAAGATCTTATAAGATTTGAGTTTTGGAACAAAGATAGAGATGTTGTAAAATTGGTATAGTGTCTTTAATATTGGATTATTGTACTCTAGACCTATATGTGTGTTGGGTTTGAATATAGTTTATTAAAATAACTTATAAATTACATTGACGAGTTAATGGAAATAATGATAATGTTGAATAATAATTGTATATAACTTATAATATTGTTTAAATTAATGTATGCAACAATATATATTTAATATGCATTGAAGTTATATGTGAAAATTATTAGACGTATTTCATAGATAATAGGTGATAGATATATGAGTATGCTACCTTGTAACTCATATGACTACCCCATAATATCATCTAATAGATTGTTATTCATTAGCATATTTTTGTGTGAGTGGAATTGACTCAGACCATATGATATCTAATTTATATAATGAAACTTTGGCCAAAGTAATGTTATAGCTGAGACATTGTCTTTCTACTATATTTTTTTATCATATATGTGTATGTTAATGTCATATTAGATAGAGGATTTTTTTCATGGTCTATGTGACTAATCTATGTATTAGTGATTTTACACACATGAGTTCTAGTTGATTTCTTGATATTTATATTATTTTAATCTACCCCTTTGTGAAAGAAAGGGACACTCCCATTGGGGAGATGTGTGGGATATTGATGGTCTATGATTCAAGGAAAATTATCTTTATGATGATCTCCCTCTGTTCAACTATCTAACCATTGGGAATCAAACTCATGGATATTATTATGGATCATGAGTTATTTCTGAGGCTTATTTATACTATTGTACATGCTATATTTGAAATTTGAAATTTTACAAAAATATAATATGAAGTACATTATTATTGATGACTATTTATCATAACAATGGATGTGAGACTTGTAAATAATTTTGAATATTGCAAAACTAATGGTTGTATGTTAATTTATAGTTGTATTGTGGATTATATCAGTGATTTGGTGTATTTAACTCTTTCCACTATTCATTTTATGAGAAATATTCCTCTTGTATTATGTTAGTAGTTGTTTGAAAACTAAATGGATCATATTATTAACTAGTGGGTTGATATATTTCTATATTTAGTATTTTTGATACATTTATTTTTCAAACAATGATATTAAAAATATTTACAGATGATATTATAATTAATTGTCATGGAATTTTAAAAATAATGTTGTAAATTTTATGTAACCTAGAGGGGTTTTAACATTGTGGTATTAGAGCAAATATTTATTGTTCAAACCTAATGATTCCACTAACATAAAATTAGTTCTCTTAATTTAAATGAGGAGAATGGCATGAGGTATATTGAGTGGAGAAGGGACTTCAAATGTGAAACCTCAATCTGATTATTATTAGATAGCAACTGAATAAGATGTAAATTATGATCAAATACTTACTATCATGAATGAGAGTAGAATCTAGATAACAACTATGGAGTGAGAAGTTCATAGATGATAAGAGTAAAATAAATAAGAGGTTTCATAAGAATAACCTAAAAAATAATAAGTGCATCATGATCATGGGCATGAGGAGGGTCAACAAGTGGCTAGATATCAAGTAGATATAGAGCTTGCACATGATATGAATAAAGTTAACCAACCCAAGTCTGATGGTATAGTATTGGGTGGTGGAGATTAATATTGGATCACTGAGATGGAAAATATTTTGATATTTAGAATTATATTGAGGTGACCAAGGCAATTTGGGGAGATTACCAACTGGATACTGAATCAACAGCTTGGTAGGATAATAATAAGCTTAAGATGAGCCTTGATTCCACTATCAATAATTCAGAACAATCTGTGACTCTTTTTAGAGTATGATGGTTACCAAGATATACTTTGGTAATTATTAATATAATTCTAAAATAAAAATGAATGGGATTTATCAATAAATTAATATTGGGCTAAATTTACAAAACTCTTGAAGTATGTTCCATAATATTTGAAGGATGAACATTTTAAAATTAAGAAGTTCATTATGGGCTTAAAATCCCAAATAGGATGTGAAGTGGATGTGAATGGACCATCCACCATGGACCAAGTCTTTAAGAAGATAGTCAAGTAAAATAAAAATTTGAAATCACTTATTGAGGTCATAAAAAAATTTTAAAAATAAGTTTGAAAGATCAAAGAAAAAACTATAAATGGAATGAGAATTCCAAGAACTAATTTAATATATATAATCCAATATTCAATAATGCTTTAAGGAATAGAAATATTGGAAGTGGTTTCAAAGAAGGATTCAATTGAGTTAATAAAACTGAGAATAAAGGACCACTTTTAAGATGCTTTACATGTGGAGGGGACCATTACACTAAGGACTATCCTTGGTGGAGGACAAATGGTAGAAATAAGAATTCATCCACCTCTACATCTCAATAGGGAACCTTTCAGAAAAGTATTCATCCATAAATTGACAATCATAGAGCATAATTTCAAGTCTTTCCCATTAAATTATCAAGTAATTTGTTTGGACATCCTATTTTTGTTTTGATGGATATACGAACCACTAATTCTTTCAACTCTCCTAAAATGTTAAGTAAATTTTCTATAAAGGCAAGTTTTATGGAAAATGCATGGTCAATTCAATATGGAAATGAATCCAAAGTCAAGGTTGATAGATGTATTAATTAAGGTGAGATAAATTTTTCAAAATTTACTATGATTGTTGATATTTATACAACACCAGTAGGATCTTATGATGTGATCCTAGGAGTGAATTTTATCTCTAAATACAAATCTAAAGTTGATTATTTTCTCAATAAAGTTGAGTGTTTAGATGATTTGGGAAATCAAACCAAAATTTTTAGAGGTCAAAGAGAGTTTAAACTAAGGCAAATTTCATCCATTCATTTAAAAAAGGTTCAATGAAAGTGATGCCAAGTGTTCCTAGTTAAGATGGATGAATTTGGTGAAACTAAGGAACCCTCAATAGAAAAATATCCTTTTATGCAATAATTTTAATTTATTTTTCTAGAGGAATTACTAGGTTTACCTCCCAATATGGAATTTTACTTAATCATTGATATCATTCTAGGGTTAAAACCATAATCCATGGCTCCCTACATAATGATAATAATTGAGTTAATGAAGTTAAAGGCCTAACTTCAAGTGATTTTGTCTAAAGGATTTATTAAGCCAAGTGTTTCACCATGGGGTGCACCTTTAGTATTTGTAAAAAATAATAACATAACACTTTGTCTATGCATTGGATAATGAATGCTAAACAAGATAACAATAAACAATAGGTATCATTTACCCCACATTGATGATCTCTCTGATAAAATATGTGGTGTAATATCATTTTCAAAGATTGATATCTATGTTGGGTACCTTAAATTAAGAATTAGAGAGGAAGATAATCTAAAAATTGTTTTCAAGGATTGTTATGGGCATTATGAGTTCATAGTGCTTCCTTTTAGACTAAAAAATGCACATATAATATTCATGAATCTCATGAATAGTGTGTTTAGAGATTAACTTGATTAGTTTGTGTTATTATTCCTTGATAATATTATAATATATTCTAAAAGTGAAGAAAACCATGTTGAACATTTACGTTTGGTTTTGTAGTAGTTGTAAAAGCATAAACTCTATGGTAACTTATCTAAATGTGCCTTTTTTCAAAGAAGAGTATAATACTTAGGACATATTGTCTATTTATAAGGAATTTATATGGATCCATCTAATATTAGAGTCATTATGGATTGGCTAGCACTTAAAAATGTGCATGAGGTGCATAGTTTATTGGGTTTAACAAGGTACTATAGGACTCTTATACCAAATTTTTATAAGATAGCTAATTTGATCAAATCTATTCAGTAGAAAAAGCAATGTTTTATTTGGTATGATGAGTGTGAAGAAACCTTTTAGTTTCTAAAAAGAGGCTTACTTCATAAATAATGTTATAGATTTAAATCCAAATGGTCATTCTACAATTATAATAGATACATTAGGAGATGGTTCAAGATGAGTTATTATGTATACTGGTTTAGTTGTATCCTCTAAACTAAGGAAATTGAAGCCTTATGAGGTAAATAATGCACCACATGACCTAAAATTAGTTTCCATAGTTCATGCTTTACAAGTTTGGATTAATTATTTGTTGGGAAATCTTTTTGAGATTAAAACTTATAATCAGGGACTCAAGTATATACTTATTCAAACTAGACTTAATGATTGTCAAAGGTGATGGTTAGAATTTTTATCCTAACATGATTTTGACATTAAATACATTAAGGGAAAAGAGAATAGAGTTGTATTTGTCCTTAGTCATAGAAGGTACATTATGACATTAACCATTATAAAAGGATTATTTTAGATAATATGGACTTATCAATAGTCCAAATTTTTGAAAACTATTAGAAATAAACTGGAGTGTATCAAGCTTAAATTAGAATGTATCAAGAATAAGTTGTATTTGTTACAAATAAATCACATCTATCTAATGTATTTTTAATAAGTCTAAATTATTTAAAATGAATAGAAATAATTAATAGTTGAAAACTATCATAAATAAATTGGACTTCATCAAGAATTACTTGGAATTATTATAGATTAATTATTGTAAGAAATTAATGTTGGATATTTTTATTCCTAATTTATTATCGATCAATACATGTATGACTACTTTAGTTTTAATTTGAGCTTGAATGAATAATGGTAGATTTTACTCTATCATTTGTTTTTAGCCAGTTTTCATTTTCAAATAAAATAAATTCATTAGTATCCTTTAATATTTTCATGAGAGAATAAAAGTATGTAATTTTTGTATCATTATGGAAATTTGTCTCACATAATGTCTCATATAATATGTCCTTATAAATAGTTAGTATCTTTAGTAATTCAAGGATAGAAATCTTAGCATGGGTAATTTTTAAATGATCATCGATATCATATCCTTTGGTTTGAAATGATGAATTTATGGGAGGTGGAGGGTAAAGAGGGGTAACATGTTGAATAACTCCATTATTTCATGCATGGTGCATCTTACCTCTTCTAGTAGTGACAAGGTTGATTGCAAAACCCAACATAAGCCTTGGGTGAATGATGGGGTAGGATGGTAGATTAGATAACCTAGAGATCGATAAGGGGGAGGAATAAAATGACTTATGTATTCCATTTGGCACTTAGTGGTAGAAAGAAGGAATTGGGATTGGAGGTTGCAATAATATGAGATAAATAAGGCTAAGGATTTTTCATTATTTTTTAGCCTTATTAATGTACAAATATTTTATCCATGGAATTAAATAGTTATTACATATTTTGAATATCAAATGAAAACAAAATGTAATGATTACAATCATAAATTAAGTAAAAAATTAGAAACTATGTTCATTCATTATTGCAATGTGTAATTTTTGCACATAAAAAAATTAGAAATCACGCCTAAAAAATCATAATTATTTATAGAAACTTAAAAACCTACAAATAAGGATTGAAAATTAAGATAAAATTAGGGTTTATCCATGTTTAATCAATATACAGGTTCACCAATATGTTTTACCCTATTTTAGATTAATGCTAACTCTATGTAAAATTAAAATTATGTGTATTTCATATTGTATAGAATATATGCATAAATCTAAAATGTAAAGGACTAAACCTAATTTTACAATTGCACTTGATAAATATACAAAATAATAAAGAGGATAATATATTTAGTCATTAAATACTCTATGAATTACATTACACATAGGTGATAGGAAGGGTGGTAAACCTAATGTAGGTGACTAGGTAACCTGAAATTCAAGTTCGTGATAAGTTTTTTTTAGAAAAATTACAAATCATCATTGTTGATGAGATGTGGAAAAAATAATTATATTTAAAATGTAATAGAATTTACTTTAATCCTTATATTTTATATCAATTTTAGAGGCTTTAGATAAGATTTTTGTATCTAAATGAAAAAAGAAATTAATTAAAAAATTGGAGGTAATTCCATTGTTATTTTGATCAACATATTCGTTGTGTGTGCAACGATACAATACCTAAAACTATTTATGGAGGATCATTAAAATAATTCAGATATTTTTTTGAAGAGATTTTAAATATATTTTATAAGTTGTATTTTGAGATAGTCTAACATAAAGGTATGAGAAAATGGAAGTATATGCAAGAAAACTTAAACAGATTAAGAGAAAATTAATAAATGGGGATTTTATAACACAATGGACCCACGTCTTTCCACAATAATATTTTTATATAATTTTACACTTAAATATAATGTGAAATAAATATGACATGTTTTAGGATTCAAATGAAAAAAATTATTTAATATGATAGTTCTCGTTAAGCATTAAAACATAAGCAATCCCTTAAAAAAATCTCTATTAATTTTTGAAAGAGCCAAACAAAGAGTCTGGGAACAAGTTAGATGCACATGATCATAGGAATTTTGATATCAAAAATACATAATTTATAGAATAATGAAACCAATTGTATATTTTTTAACCAAATATTATAAGTGTCAATTACATCTTCATGCATTCTCAATTTGTAGTTGCAATTCCTAGAAAATAATATCTATGAAGATTACAATAGGTTTTTAGTATTTCCACATTCTTATAAGGTTCATTCAATACAAAATATTATTTATAGACTTATCTCAAATATAAGCATAGTAAGACATAAATATTAATTTGGGTATGCATAACATAAGTAAATGTTTATTATGTCATAAGAAAGTTTTATTAAATGTTGCAAATATTTGAGGTATAAAAGATTATGATGACCTTAAACTCAACATTTTTACTAAGAAAAAAATCAAAGCTTAAGTACTTTCAACATTTCATCAAACTAAGTTAGCCTAGATCAATACGTATCATAGTCTTGGATACAATTAAATCAAATGAACTTGCTGAATACTTATTCTTGATTAATATGAATAGTTTTAAGAATGTATCAAACTTCAACTTCTCAAATATTAAATAATGGTACCAACATCAATCACCAAAATTTCATTGCCAATAAAATAAGAATGAATTTAATTAATAACCATTAATAGGTTGTAAAAAGTGTTTTCAGACTGAATTATCATAATTCCATCTTGAAATTAGTAGATTTGATCTAATGTTATATTAAATGGAATTCATTAAACTCAACACCAAGTTTGAACAGACATAATGTTAATCAATAAAAGAATGCATAAGTTGATATTTTATAAGGAGTGTCTAATGTAATTTGAATGGGCTACATCTCAATTTAGATCCAAGGATTTTCATATAATAGAGAAATATTTCAATAAGAGAAGTTTATTTTACGCAACTCACAACATATGTCACAAACATGCAATTTAAAATGGAGTAAGTAAAATAATGAGAGACTATGGACAAGGATGCTATTTCCAATAAGAAGGTAGAACTAATCAAGATTCCTACAAGATCATAAGAATATAATTTTGTCAATTGGAATGGAATGAGAATATTAGAGTATGATGTTTGATTTGAAGAGATTTCAAGTCTCCCCTTGAGCATGAGATCCAATGATTTCCAAAAGATATCTATACTTTAGAAAATTTGGATTTTATTTTTTATTTCACGAATTACATAAACTATTTGAGCTTGAAACTTTTAAGTATCCTCAAATGTTGTTAAAACTTCACATTATGAATTGTGAATTTGTAATTCCTTAACATGACTTTGGCTTATATGCACTACATCTTGTCATTACAATCCTACTTGATATTTATCAGATGGCACTCAATCCTAATCCATGATCAGAAGCTCTTATAAATGTTAAAGTAGTATTGTGTTATTCTTGATGGAATATAAACTTTTAATAATATGATTCATATGATATACATCATTTATCCTAATTTAGGGAGGAGGGTATAAAATTGTAATTGATTAGGACCATCTTCATATTGTTTTCCTATGTCTATTTTAATAATTATAGTATTAAAATAACTCACAACAATGTGAATGGAAAAAATAAGATCCTAACATCCAATTCATATATTGTATGAAATATGAAAAGATCATGCACTTACTAAAAGCTCATTATTATGATTTTGATATGGGAAGACCCCTATTTTATTAGCTCTTCTTTTATATAAATCCCATCCTAACCAACAAATTGGGTTTTTTCTTAAGAAGTCTTCTTGTTTTTATAACAAATTTATTACAACATATTATTCCATTTATAAAATGAGTACTATTTATAGGAGTGGATTGACCCATCCTACTCTGATCAAAATGGGATTGATATATGGTTGGATATGAATGAAATCAATGCTAAAGGATACTCACAATGATGAGTAGGGAAGTTGCATAACTAGAGAAGCTGATGATACATTTGCACCATTCTATCTAAACTTATTCCCTAATTTGGGTGATGAGAATGAAAAGATAATGCCTTATTCTCAGGGATTGGCTCTAACAATCCATCATCAGGGTGCACAAGAGGAAGTTTGGAAGAATATTTATGAAAATATCAATATTTTCTCTAGAAAGTTGGAAAATTGATCAAATGAGGAAGCTTGGTGGATGTTGAGGATGTCTTGGAATATGCTAAAAAGAGAAATATCAAAGGACTACTAGAAAAATTTGATCACTATCCTACTTAGATGGCTGTTAGATAAATACGATTAGGACCTGGTGTTGGTAAAAATTCTTCTGAAGGACCTAATTCTGTTGACTCTAAATATGGAAGTGAAGTGGAAGGTGTTGCTAATAGTAGGGTGTAGGACCCATATGCTTGACTCTACCACCATTGAGGTGATTTCACCTTGATATAATTCTATTTTTTTGATATTGGTGTTACTTTTTATGATACTATTTCTACTATTCTTTTTGTTGTGCTACTTGTATGGAGCCATTTTTATATTATATAATCAATTATTATGTTTTTTGATGGGGGATGCCCCATAGTTTGATATTTATTTTTTGGGAAATTTGTAAATGTTTTTAGCATCTTTGATTCTTATATTCACAATCGATCTACAATATAAAAAAATGAGTATTAGCAATCACACCAAGAAGGGCCTTGATCAATGGATTGGGTTTCAAGGTTACCAAACTTAATGATTAGGCTTCAATGTTACCGAACTTAGAGGTAGACTTTTTGGTCTTTCCTTGAAATAATTTCTTAAGTGTGGCAAGATTTTATACATAAAAAATGTTGTTCAAAAGGAGGGGATTTAATTGCACTTTAAAATTACTTTATAATATGGGTTCGTTTGGTCTCCAATTTCTAGTCTTGATATAGATAGAGCTTTCTCTTATTTAATATCTTGACTAAGACCTAATTGATTATTGGTATTTTTGGCTTTTGATTTACCCTATATTTTTCACTATTTGAATTTAGGAAAGGAAATTATTACTTACATTTGCTTGCATCACTAAATTTGATTCCATGAATTCTCATAACCATTTTGGTTTTAATAATCTCAACCTCAACATATAAATACCTAAGTGAATCCATATTTAATGGTTTTCTTTGAATATAATATTAATTGTAAATCCATCAATGTAGTTAAGAAATGTGTGACAACTATCTTTACTCCTACTATCAAAATTAATAGGGCTTCAGGGTAATGATTTCTAACAACAAAAAATAGATAAGAAGGTTTTAGGGAGAGTGTATTGTAGGAAGCTTAAGGATGGGACTCTTTTAGCATTAAATGTGCCAAAAATGTTCTATTATTTCTAAACCACTACTTCAAAATTGGTTTAATGTAATTTGAAGTGCCTTGTGTTATTAGTTTGGCATCAGATTTGTGCCTTGAGAAATTTCAAAGTAAATTCAAATAACTTTGTTAAAGTTTTTTAATTAGATATAAATAATTGAAGTTTATCTCTAAACTTAACACTAAGTTTTGCTTGAATGGTATGACATACTAAATTTTACAGGAAAATGTTGAAATAATATCATAAATTAAAAAATAGTGGACCATCATAATATAATTTTCATAAGTGTAAATAGGATATACACATATTTTTTAAGTCAAACATAATGTTTACTTATGGATGGTGATAAATTTGGTAGCCAAGGTGTATCTTAAAATAACCTTGATAGGTTTATAATAGGAAATACTTCTCATATATCTAGGTTAATACCTTGAAATACCTATTTTATTTAATAAAATATTGATAGAAGTTATTGGCTTTCAAATCATATCATTTTATATGCAATCAATATGACCCTAAAAACACATTCAATACATATAATGTAATGATAAATATGTAAATGTTAATTTAATTTATTGCCTTCGGGTGTAAGATGTGGATTTTTAAAATAATTAATATAAATGCAACACATACTGTTAAGCAGATACCCAAAAATATTCCTATTTACTTATTGATGATTGTGGATTTGGATGCTAGGCTATCTCTTGAGATATTCCTTGAGATCACATTTTATAAAATTTTGACAATGTATATTAGTTTTGAAACCATGAAAATTTGATTTAAGGGGTAGGTTTTTAAAACATATAATTTTTATACCAGGTGTATCACTTAAGAATTAACTTAAAGGTATTAATTACTATTTTCTTGATGGTGTTGAATTTGAGTGCCAAGGTATATGAGATTTATCTTATATTTTCAAAATTAATGATACAATATAGTATATTTTAAATTGTGTCAATATGGTATAAGGTCTAGGTTTTTAAATACTATCATTTTGATGCAAGCGACATCATCTAGTATATAACTTGAAAGTAGTACTATTTATGTGTTGATGGTGTCAAATATAAGGGACAAAAAATATCTTGATAGTTACCTTGAGAGGTATCCTATTTTATCAAATTTGAGTAAAATATATTACATTTGAAGTAATGTCAAATTGATATCAGGGGTGGGTTTGGAAATCATATGATTTATATGAAACTATTAACATATAGGATCTACCTTGAATGTAGTACTATTTAGTTTTTGATAGTGATTAATTTGATGGTCAAAGTATATTTTAAAAAAAATACCTTTCTAGGTATCTCTTAGGTGACTTGGATTTCACTTTAAGAGGTTTATTTTGAGTGACTTAGGTCATATCTTGAGAAGGTTCTCATAGGTGATTCTTCTCAAGGTATCTCTTGGAAGATACTTTTTATAATTCTCCCATTTTATAAAATTTGGATTTTAAATGCAATGTTTGAAATCATGTAAAACTCATATAAGGGATAAGTTTTGAAAAACATTCAATTAAGATTTAATAGATTTATAGGATATAACATGAGAATATTATTATTTACATGTTCATGGTGATGGTTTTGAGGACAAAATTATCTTTTGAGAGTTCACATGATAGGTATCTCTCTAGTGAAACATTGAGAGATATTTTATGGAGATGCATTTTAATTATAAGAAATAAATTTAATGATACCTTTATGGTATCACTTGCATCTTAATTTCATATATCTCTTTTTTTATAAAATTTGGAGATAATATGTTAGATTTTAAACCATTTGGATTTGATTCAAGAGGGTGTTTTTAAAATGTGTAATTTTGGGGAAGATATATCTCTTTAGAGATACCATGAAGGTATTACTATTTACTATTTGATGGGTATAAATTTGTGGGTCAATGTATGTCTTGAAAGATATCGTGAGAGACATATTTTAGGTGATACCTTGAAGGGCCTTGTAGTACCTTCAATGTATTTCGTATGAGATACCTTGAAGATACTACAAGGCCCTTGAAGGTATCTCCTAAGAGATACCTTAAAATACCTTGAAGGGACTTGTAATACCTTAAAAACATGTTTTAGAGGCATGTTTTGGTTTAATGTATGTCATAAGATACCTTGAGGAGCCTTGTAGTACCTTAAAGGTATCTTAATGTGCATCTTAGGAGATACCTTTAAGGGTATTGTAGTACCTTAAAGGTATCTTAAGGTGTCTCTTAGGAGATACCTTAAAGGTCCTTGTAATACCTTCAAGACATGTTTTAGAGGCATGTTTTAGTTTAATTTATTTCCTAAGATACCTCGAAAGGCCTTGTAGTACCTTCAAGGTATCTCCTAGGAGATACCTTCAAGGTCATAAGATATACATTGAAGATATTACAAGTCCTTTCAAGGTATCTTAAGGTGCCTCTTAGGAGATACCTTGAAGTGCCTTGTAATAGCTTCAAAACATGTTTTAGAGGCATGTTTTAGTTCAATATATGTCCTACAATACCTTAAAGGGCCTTGTAGAACCTTAAAGGTATCTCCTCAGAGAAACCTTTAAAGTCATAGGACATACCTTGAAGGTATTACAATTCCTTTCAAGGTATCCTAAGGTGTCTCCTAGGAGATACCTTGAAGGGCCTTGTAATACCTTTAAGACATGTTTTAGAGGCATGTTTTAGTTTAATGTATGTCCTAAGATAACTTTAAGGGCCTTGTAGTACCTTCAATGTATTTCCTAACCTTAAAGGTATGACAAGGACCTTCAATATATCTTAGGACATACATTGAGCAAAAACATGCCTCTAAAACATGTCTTGAAGGTATTACGAGGCCCTTCAAGGTATCTCATAGGAGACACCTTAAAATACTTTGAAGGGACTTGTAATACCTTCAATGCATCTCCTATGACCTTAAAGGTATATCCTAGGAGATACCTTGAAGGTACTACAAGGACCTTCAAGGCATCTTAGGCCATACATTGAACCAAAACATGCCTCTAAAATATATAATGACCTTGAAGGTATCTACTAGGATATACCTTCAAGGTACTCTTGAAGGTATTATAAATCCCTTCAAGGTATCTCCTATGAGATACCTTAAAGGGCCTTATAACACATTCAAGGGTATTTCATGGGCCTTAGAGCTCTAATGTTGAGAGTAACACATTTGATATGTCTAGGACCATGTAACTAACAACCCTAACATCATGCCACATGTCTCTTCATGATTTAGTCATACTCTAACACTATCATACACTCTTGAAACTCTAAAAATTCTAAGTGTAAAAATTATTCGATAGGCCTTAAGATGCCATATGTTTACTCTTATTAGACCATAAACTACCAAAATTGTATCTCTAAAAAATGGTTAAATACACTAAGTTTTCAGCCCTTTTCCATTTTTTTTTATCCCTATAAGTTTTTTGGGTCACTGAGATGTAGTATAAGCTAGGATACCTGCAAACACTCTAGGAGAACTATTGGGAACCATAAGAACTTGTGAGAAAACCTTATGTAGTCTGGGAAAGATCCAAGAATGACTCAATGTAAATTTATCATTACTTGTGTGAGAATAGAGATTAAGTCATATCTCAGACTCTCAACTCTTTAAGGTGATCCTGATATCAAACCCCATGTAGTCATATCATGCAATATCATTAGGGATAAGGCATTATCATAACAAAAACACTAATGCACATCTAGAATGAGAGGATGATGGAGGATAGGTATTAAAACATTTTATCATATTATCCTTATTAAAAATTTCATCACAAGAAAACATTCTCTCCAAACAAGTAAAAGATAATCACAGGGTTCTCCTACATATAGAGATATTTTCCTAGATTGCTGAGTGAATTTCTCTCCAATCCCCTGTTCATTTCCCTTCAATCCTCCCTAAATTAACTCACCCAAAAATTATAGTGCAAGTTTAAAAAAAAATGTATATTGGTACAAGATTCATATAGCCCCTTCTTTTCCACTGCTGCATAAATCAAGCTTGTAGAAGTTTTGGAGTTCCACCAAAAATGAAGAAGATTTGTTAGTTTCCAATTTCAATTCACCCTTGGTCAATGGGACTTGAAATGTGTGTTTGTAGATATAATTTAGTACATATAATGTTTAAATGGTAGACCTGACATAAGTAGAAGGTACAAGAGTTTTTTATCAATTGGAAGTCCCCTCACATTTCTTGCTAGTTGAACATGTTTATATTTCCTTAAATCATTCCACTTCTTTTATGTGGACATCTTTTTTTATTTCCCTAATATTTTTATACCTGAGACATATAAGCTTTGTTAATAACTATTTAATTTCATGACTCCATGATATTATAAAATAGAGCTTTAATATTAAATCATGAAGCCAATATCATGTCTAGCTCTCAAAACACTGAAAATTGACATTAGTTTTAAAAACTATAATTAATAAATAATTCCTTCTTAACACTAAAAATATTACACCATGTGCCTTAATATATTGCAAGCCTCTATGTGTTGTTTGCTTCACCTATAACTTCAAATAATCTTCCCCATATTATTGGCAATGTTTGACCTGATGGAAATGATTAACATCTCTCACAAGACTTTTTCTTGCAACAATCTTGGAGATATACTTGACTGCAATGTGGTATTATAATATATGTTTTTCAAAAACTAAACAGTGAAACCCTAATTCTTTCTGACCACTGATACTCTGACATCATGAATCTTCTTGTAGTATACACTATTGTTTATATTATTTTTCAAGAAAAATTTTATTGTTTGAAATGACAAGACATGGGTTGCATTTCTCAAGACAATATCTCTTAAATAGTTTTGGAGAAAAACTTGTTTCCATTAGAAGTCACCTTAACAATTAGTTCCATTATAGTCAGCTTATTTATTTAAGGTTATTGATAATTATTAATTTTAAATAGATGTTATATGATATGTGTTTAAAAACTAATTGCATTTACCAACTTCATTTAAACTAAACATAGAATTCTTTGGTTAAAATAAGATTTTGTTTGGACACTTTAATATGAAGTTTTTGTTTAGAAACTATCAAGTTGAACCTAACAACTTTGCCATATTATGCAAGTAACTTATCTATTAGAGAAAGTTGGTTGTGTTGATTTGTTATATGGCTTATGTCTTAAAAATCTATGGGATCCTATATGTAACATTCATAATTATGTGTAAATGGTGGTAGAAATTATCATTTGTGTCATGCCCTCATTTCTATTACTTTTGGATTATGATAACGTTCATGTCATCCCTTTCATTTTTGTCATGTGTGATTTTTCCATAAGGTTCTATCTTTACAACCATTGTAGATATATTCTACTATGAACATTTTAGGTACTTATTTCTTTTCTATTTCCTATTCAGCTTAATTTTTTTTAGTGTTTTGTGTGTACTTTAAAATTTTGAGCCATAGAGGAATTTATCCAATGTATTGGGTTTCAACCACTGGTCTAATTATTTTCTAGAACTTGGTATGCACACAATTGTGAAGTGATGTGTACTATGGTAGTATGGCATGGCTATTTATTTCTCTGGTTATTTTTTTTCCAGCATGGCATGGCTATTTATTTTTAAAATTTGTTGATTTTGTAGTATCTCATGACTATGTGCTCTATCTTTGTATATTTTGTAGCACACCCTACTTATTAACCTTACATTCATCTATAGTAGGTAAATTTGAAATGTGGTCTTTATGACTGGATTGGAGATATTTCAAAAGGACATTTTTAGTTGTGTACTAGGAATACCTATTCACCTTCACACAACTTATTTGGGATTAATCCACAGTTCTAAATCCAATTGAAACTTCCTTTCTAGTTACAAATTGCTACCCTTCTCAAACAAAATCAGAGCAACTCTATTTTTCACCTTCTCAGGAGTCTTTTATTTAGTTTACTGACATAATTATTTGTAAGTGGCCAGTAATTTTTGAGGGTCTTCATGGTTACTCTAGAATGTAAAATATATTTCCTGAGCCTTAATAATGTAGAGATGTGACTTGGTGTCCATATTTTGGATCAAATTTTATGCAATAGATGATTTTTTATTTTTCCATTTTACTACACAATACTTATAGCTATTTTTTGATTGTGCCAGGCCTGCTAGTGAAAATAGCTAGTGTACTCTATAATTCACTTTTATCTTAAAAAACATGGATGGAGTGATTGTATATTCAATTTTTTTAGGGTTAAACTAATGATGAAAACTAATGACTACACCTTTTATTAATGATTCATTCTATATTAAGTAAGAATGAAGTCAAATTTTTTTCTTGCTCAACTACACAAATTTCAATTCTTTGACTCACTAGCCTTGTGATTTCTTGGCTTGTCTATTATTGCATGATTAGTATATTATTAATTAAAATGGCCTCTAGGAAGAATAAGATGAGGGGATTCTTGGAGGTTGAAGGAGCTCTGCTTGGGGTGCTCACATTGGGAGAAGTGTGCTACTCTAGACTAAAAACTTTTGAGGTTCTTATGACATGCAATGGTTCATTGTTATATTGGGAATTTTTGGGCATGTATTATCCTATAGGTACCCTTATGGTTGGATTGAATCTTGTATAAGGAGAAGTGGCCAAAATAACTAGAAAGTACTCCTAATCTGGTATACTTTACATTTTACCATTTCTATTGTGTGTCATATACATTTCTATCTTTTAAATTCAGCAATTCACCCTAAATTTCCTAATGATATTTATACTTGATTTACATCTTTATGTATCTCACCTCCCTCACAAATTTGGTCATGTTTGTCAATGTTTCTTGTATCATCTATATATTCTATATGTTGCAGTCTCCTATTCTTGGCATTCTATATTTTAGAGGATTAAGTTTTTTATTATTATTACTGATATAGAAGGTAGTCCAATTTCCTTTCATATTTAGGTCAATATTTTGGGTTATCAGTGTCATGGATTCTACACATGGTGTCTACATTCTTTCATCTTATAACTGACTTTTATTGGTTACTAGGTGTGCCTAAAATCCCTTGTGGGGTAATATTTCTCACAAGAAGTATTTTTAGTTTTTGTTTTAGAAAACTATAAAGGTAGGAATATGTTTGAATTTGAAGGAGTATATTAGGTGAAAATGACATGGGCAACATCATGTTAACATCAAATGTTAGCATGGTGATTAACATTTGACAAGATCATGATGTTAAGTAAACCTAATCTTTTCCTTGACGTCTATCTTAGTATGTTTTTTGAGTGTATTCTTGATCTGAAGATTTATCTTTTTGTATTCTTTGAAAGAAAAAATTGGGAAAGCTCTTGAAACCAATATTTAAAAAAGAATTTAGACCATCTAAATCTATCAAGCAAACTATGTTAAAGAAAGAGAGAAATATAAATAAATAATGATAGTCATCTTTAAATAATTTCCAACCATCCCAAGGAAAGGAGTTAGTATGAGAGGATTCTTACACTCAAAAGTTGAGATTTCTTGGTTTTAGAATTTTTCAAATTTTTAAAAATTTCTCACAAGAATAAATTTTAGTTTTTTTTTTGAACACTATAAAGGTAGGAAGATGATTGAGTTTGAAGGTGTATATTAGGTATAAATGAGATGCAAAACATCATGTTTACATCAAATTTGAACATGGTGATTATTAGCTGCTAAGATCTTGATGTTGGTTAAGCTCATTCATCTACAAGGTTGCTAGAGTATAAGGAGGGAGACAAGTTGATGTTAGAGTGATTCATCAACTGAAGAAACTAGAGACTTGAAAGTAAAACAATTTTTGAAGTAGATTAATTCTCTAAAAATAATTATTGTCTTGGTGGAATGAATGTGTTTATATAGTTTTGCATGCCTCTACTCAAGTCATCTATTAGTTATATTTAAGATGTCACCCTATTTATTTAATCACGTGATTGAAACATAGCACCAATATCACCTTTATTGGGTCCAAAGTTAATTTTTCCTAGGCCAACCTCATATTTTGTTTGAAATAATTTAATTTCACTAGGCCAAAATACTAACAACAAACATCACTTACCATATTTTAGTCTTTGAATCCATTTCCTAGATTGTAATATCTTTTACTTGTGGATATTATGAGTATTTTATTAATATTTCATAGAGTTATACAAAGGTATATGTATCTTCTCAAACTAAATTCAAGTAGACAAAAAATGTGACACAACTCAAAAAAGAGGTAGCTAAAGTAAAAGCATGATACAAATATATCTTGGTTCTAAGGAATAAAACATTCAACCAAGGCCTGACTACTATATTTCTTGGTGGAGATATGCTATAGTACTCAAATAAAATATTGAGCAATAGATATGAAACATGTATTTTGTATTCTTTTATGGGGTGCATATCATCATTTGATCCAGGAATTAAAATGCTTTCCTTAGCTTTCATTTAGTAATTGTAACCATCTAAACATCTTGAGCTATTACATAGTTGTGAATCAAATTGTAACCATGTAGGAAGCTTGAGGTATTACATAGCTAGGAATCAATGTGATATTTGGTCCCACAACTTGTAGTATAAGAGTTACCACCTTTTTCATGTATACCTCTCTTTTATAGTTTGAGGATCTTAAATTAGGACATTGAAAGGCCTAGCCTATTTGAAATTCATGTTTTTATGGATGATATTTCCTATACACATGAAAAATGTACTTGATTCAATGACAATTTGTTATTATCAGGCCTTCTAAGTGCTAATTGCAGCAACTATAAATACTAGTGAAGTAAATAGATTGGATTTTATCTTTGTAATGTGTTTAAAACTCCATGTGCATTAAATTTTAAAAGGTTAAAACATAAACTTATTTTATTCAATCTAGGAATATTAATATCTAGGTTACTACAAGGATGGATTAGGTTTATGAAATTCTCAATCTTGTGTTACTCTAGATCTTTCTTTTTAATGACAATTATATCGGTGTACTATTTTATTTAAATGGAAAATACTATTTTTATTTCACTATCTTTGTAATACATTAGTGGAGTCATGACTTTGAAAACATATTGATGTTTTGAATTTCATTTGATCTATTGTGTAGTCATATAGAACCATAAAGGACTAAGAGGTTTAAATGTTTCTCAAATTATCTACTAATGCTATAGAAGTTGTGCATTATAGACTCATTTTTACAGGGAGATTAAAGCTACAAGAATTACATACATAAGCATCAAACATAGAAGCACTCTTTCCAGCTTTCACAAATAGATTTTATGGCTGGAAAATCCTAAATTACCTAGTTGTGGATGCAACTAGATGCTTGAACCTGTAGATCAAAATAAGCCAAGAATGACAAAGTTAGTTGTGTAAATATTTTCCTTGTAGGCTATACTCTCATATCTTTTGGTTGACCATTTTCCAACCAAGTTTATTTTTTATCACTTTGATTCAACTAGAAGCTTGAAGACTAATAATACATTACACTTTAAAATAGTAGATGACTCCATGTGCTACATGAGGTTTCCAAGATATATAGTTGAAGCTTACTAGGGAAAGAGGTTTATATTTTGTATGGTCGAGCAATTATATAATTCAAGGGGTAATTGTATGAGGCTCATTAGAAGACAACTAGAAAACATAAGATTCTTGATATCATTCTTTTTAAAATTGATTTTTTTCTTAAGCCTCATTGTAAAGTTAATATGTTGATCCCAATATTCGAGATGTTAAAATCCCTTTTATTTTTTGTGTTCATGTTATGGGGAATGTCAAGGGAAGACTAGTAGTTTAGTGGCATGTTTGAAATTTTTTTAGTGTATCGAGGGTTTGATGGTAATTATTTCTCATGTTTGTTAGGAATGATCAGTGTAGCATTCACTCTCATAAGTTTGTGTTCATGATGGCTTCTAGTAAAAATGGTGTTATATTAATAAGTTCTTTAGATTTAAGGTTTATTTAATATGTTATAGAATGATAAAATAGAAACCTATTGGCCATCATCCTGCTCTCAACCTACTCTTTTATATCTCAGCTAACATATCATTTTTACTTGATTATTTCATAGTTTTTCCAAAAATATATCATATTTCATTCAAATTCCATAGAATCCATGTTACTAAATGTGGCAAGGTCAAGTAGGGTAAAGGATCTATTTATTTATCTTGTAATAGATTATGTTTTATTATGGGATTAACAAGGTGATTATCATTTACATTGGCCTATTATATTGCTATTTAATTTTCATGTAAAACACATCTTAGCTTATTAGTTTTTGGTATAGTAGAATCAACACACACACACACACACACACACACACACACACACACACACACACACACACACACACACACACACACACGATTAATTATAACTAGGGAAGGGCCCTAGATCTACAAAAATAAAATAAAGTAGAGAGATGAAGCTCCCACCTGGAAAAAAAAACCACATCAGGAACTAAAAGTTAGAAGGTCTATTATCAAGCTGAAAAGAATTAGAAATAGACAAAAAAAAAAGCCCCTACAAAAGGAGATTAAAAATATTTAATCCCATTTTCCATACATGAGAACACCACTTGGTCACTCTGATTTGGCATCGAGATGACCACCTTCTCATGTTTTCAAGGGGAAATCCTTCCAGTGTTTTGAGCCAAACAAACACACACTTAGCTGTGTAAACCAATTTTTAAATAAATCACCTTGTTATGACAAGGAAATAAGATCCCAATGGTGCATGAAGAAAACATCAAATTTGCCTTAGCAAGAGTAGTAAAATGAAACAATCATTTAAATTCCACTGAAGCAACACACTTAGAGAGATCATCTTCATGAAAAGATGTTAGCTATCTACCCATACTTTCTCAAATCACAAGAAAAATTATCAATAGGAGACCAATTTTGGAGCCAATATCCTACCCAAACCCAAGCCTGAAGTGAGTGCAAACTAGATTCTAAATTGCAAACCACACTAAGCTCAAAGATAAACAATAAAAAGTAGCTGACTATAGAAAGAAGCAAGTCATATATGAGAGATGAAGCCATCCACACAATTTTTTAACAAAATTATATAAAGAACAAATAATATATTTATATCTATCAACTTCAAAAATTGATGTTTACAACAGTATTCATCTTATATAGTTTATTAAAAAAATTGACACTTTTAAACTAACTCAATTTTAAGAAAGATACTAGTCAACAAAGAATTATAGAAAGCCATTGATGACATATAGATTGTAAAATTATAGTTTATGCATAATACAAAAGTAAATCAACCAATAAACCTTAATATACCATAATTACATCCTTGAAATGGTTTTAAAGCTACCTATTTTCCATTCATAGGTGTGTTATTGTAGCCGTGCTTGTAGCACCAGTCTGAAGATTAATACCTTGACCCTAGATGTCACATTCTTCCTTATTCTTGGGTGTAGCAAATCATTATAGACCATGTGATTTCATTTACACTCCCCCTACATAGCTCCTTAAATGAGAAAAAAATCCAAATATGGTGCAACAATTTACTAGGGTTGTTGACATGTGGAATAGAAGGGGAAATGACTAGAAAGGAAGTTTGGTATTACTATTGTCTAAGCCCCATGACCCAAACTATCAAAGCATGACCCTCTATAGATATGAAAATCATTGTCATTTCATTCCAAGCTAACTATATGGTATGGTGTATTTCAAGAAGTAAAATGACCCACAATAAATATCAAATAATAAATAAATCTTGAGTATCTCCTCCAATATGATGTGAGCCTTCAATCCTAAAGAATTTTGAATATTCTACTAAAAGTTGTCTCCAAATCATGTAAGAAAAATATAAATCATTAGTTTATAAATTTGTCCCCAAAGGAGACCCACAAATTTGGCAATATTGAATTCCCTATAGGGTTAATGTCCTAGAGCCAATAGCTTAAAAAACTCTACAAATCACCAATTAGAGAAAAATAGCAAAAAAAACCCTAAAAGAGCTTTGAACTTCACTTTTAATATGCTTGCTCTCTCCCTGTGTTGACCATTTTTTGTCCAAAAAGCTAAAAATTGGTCCCCCTTCTTTTCCTACTATTCTGAGCCAATACTTTTTTGTTTTTGCATGAGTCTTATAAATTTCTACAGAATTTGTAGGTTTTCTATGGACTCTGCAGGTCCATTTTTATAGACTCTGCAAGTTTTCTATGCATTTTGTAGGTCCATTTCTATGGACTCTGCAGAGCTTGGATTTCTATGAACTCAGTAGTGAAGTTTCTATGGACTCTGTAGGTTTTCTATGAACTTCATAGGGACTTCTACGAGCTCTATAGGTGAGTCTTTCGGTGCATGAAGAACTAGTCAAAGAGTGCATGGTTTTACAAAGATTCTTTAGACTTTTGTCTAAAGAAATTTACAAGGAAAGTTGACATCTTTGAACCATTGAACCAGTTTAATGCTTCAGTTTAATGCCTTGGTTTAACACTTCGGTTCAACGCTTTAGTTCAATCAGCAAAGTTCATCGCTTTGGTTCAACATTTTGGTTCAATGCTTATATTCACTCAGTTAGTTCATCCATTAGTTCTATGGATTTTGGTTCAATCAAAGGGTTCATCAGCTTAGTTCAATCAAATAATCAAATGAGCTTGGTTCAATGCTCAGTTCAAAGCCTTGGTTCAATAACTGTTTGAATTGTTGAACTAGTTCAATCAATTGGTTCAACGGTTGGTTCAAAGGAGCAGTTCAATGCAAAAAGTCAAGAGAGCCTCCTAAAGGACAAGTGCCCTTGCAAAAGGCACTTGGTCAATAATAGCACCCTTCAAAAGGGTTGATTTCCATAAACCCAAAGGGCACTTTGAAGGCAGCCGAAGGAAAAAAAATCCTGAAAAAGGACTAAGGAAAGAAATGAATTCTTTTAGGCTTTTTGTCCAAAGGAATTGCTTCAAACAAAAATTTTGAATAAATTTAGGAGAGTAAGCTGGGAAAACTTTGAAGAAATAATAATCAGCTGAGACAATTCTCATAGACTTTTTGTTTATGGGAAAAAGTCTGTGCAAAAAGCCCAATGAAAAATAAGCCCACAGAAAAGGCCCGCAGGGAAAAAGGCCAAAGCAAAAAATTGAAGGAAAGTCCAAGGGTGATAAGCACAAGGATGTCAAAGTTAAACATGGTGAAATAGCCATTGGGTATTCAAACGCAGTGATGGGTGCATGAACGTCAATTTTAAGGTGGTGAAATAGCTGTTTGTTTTTAAAATTCCTGAGCGTCAACCTGAAAAGAGACCAAGGAATGCAGTGACCCACCAGAAGATCACCCTCAAGGGCTGAAGGAGTAGAAGGAGACAAAGAAAGGAAGAAGACAAGGTGAAAAAAGAGACAAAGTAGTCCAAGTGTCAAAGAGGAGGTGAGTTATTGCCAGATGGTCACCAAATGGTGCAAACAGTAAATGGTGTAGCCTGTCTTCTCTAGTTTGCATTTATAAGGGGATAAACTATGTGAATATTTGGGAAGAGTAGTTTGTTCATACAAAAGAGGTGTGACTCATGTTTTCACATTAACATGGAATGCCAAAGTCAAAGTAGGGATTGATAATCAAGCGGCTCCCTCTTCCTAAGGCTCAAAGTGCACATGGGCCAGCTTGCAAAAAGAGCACTGAAGTCTTTCCCAAAAAGCACCAAGTTCTCTTACTCTTTCTATATATTTTAAAAATATCATTTGAGAAGGATCTAATCTCTCAACCTTAAGGCAAAGATCTGCCCAAAAATCTCTCAGGCTTGTAAGGCAGAACTCTGTCAAATTTTACCTTGAATCAGGATTTAGCATTTTTACCTCTATCTATACTTTCACTTTAAAGCATATGTCTGTGTTCTTATTTTGTGTTAATTCATTGTCTTTCATGCTTTTCATAGATCAATTACAATATGTCTAGTGCATTGTGAAGTCTCTTTTATGTATTTTTGCCAAAAGTGTCTACAACAAGAATATAGGTGCATGTGAATAGGCTGCCAAAGTGTGTCACAGAGCACCTTTGGTATTTCCTTCCTCCCTGTATCTCTATGAACCCCTAACTCACTGAAATAGAAGAGTTTCCCACATCATATGAAGTGTATGGGTGCTTCTTCCTTGTGAAAAGTGTATATTTAGGCTGGGTGGGTCATCATTTTGGTGTATGACCTTTATTTTATTTTTAGGCTTAGGTTTTGTTTCGGCATATCTCTCCCTTTTCTTCCTCCCCTTTTATTTTATTTTATTTGTTAGTGGTAGGAGAAACTAGGGCCTAAAGGATACATCAAAGGGAGCTAGCCCTTATCTAGAGTCTCTCCCCTCTAGCTTCACTGGTCCCACAAGTGAGAGGGGAGTTTCCATTGTTGCATGTGAAAGGGTGGGAGCAAGACATCCTACCCTGGGTGCAATCCACTACATCAAATTTTTTTGGCATGCTTAGTGGGACCAACTAGGACAAGTTGTGTCCAGAGAGTTAAAGAATTTTTGGTGTGTTTTTTAGCCAACCAGCCTTTAGAGGCTTTTGCATCAACACCAATGGTGACTCTGAGTTGAATTAGCTGGTTAAGCAGCCTGGTTCCATCAATAAAATCTTATTTTTATATGTATAATTCCTTTGAACAAAATCATGGACCTTGTATTTCTTCATATGACTTCGATCAGACTCAAAATTTTCATGCAATCACTTAAAGCAGCACTCCTAGTTGCCCTTCACTGATGAGGGAGGTGGCGCTAGAGTTTGAGAAGCAGGTAATGGAAATTGATAGAATGGATGAGTAGTATGGATATTATCAGGAGCTGATGTATAAAGAGGAGTGTTTATTCAGGTAAGCTCAGGCCTTGAAATCCATGGAGGAGGTAGAAAAATAGAGGAATCCATTCATTCAAGGTAGTCAACCTTGCACACCCCCTTTTATTCTAAAGAAAGCCCCCTCTTGTGCACCAAATCCTTTCTATCAAATAACACTTGCTCATTTTAGCTCATCTGATGCATCAATCAACCCTACTCTTGACCCCATGCACCTAGCCTTCAAGCATCAAAGGGAACTAGAACAACCTCCCATGGAGATGAACCTTCTAAATTCCTTAGATCATGAATCTTCCTTTGGGGGAAAAATTATGAATCAACACATCTCTCTCAAAACTGCTCCTACTCATCATGATGATGATGGTGACCTCTAAGAAAGACTCTTTCAAGATAATTTAGACAAGAAAATTAAGGATTTAGAGGCTAAGATGAGACTACTTTGTGAAAGAGAGATGGAACTTTTAGACCTTGTAGAGGAGCGCCATGACCTTGGAGAAAACAAAGTTGCTTCCTGTTCACAGGAGCAAAATTCCAATTTTGAGATCTTCAACTAGAAGCAAACAGTAGAATCATGGGGCAGGAAGGATGAGAAGAAAGGTTTTTCTCAAAAAGTTAAAGAAGATGAGGCCACTCTTACTCATGATGATGCTGGTGACCTCCAAGAAAGGCTCTTCCAAGAAGATATAGCCAAGAGAATTGTAGAGTTGGAATCTAGAGAGAGATTCCTTAGCCAATGTGTGAGAGACAGTTCAGACCCAATGGCACATTCCATGTCTGAACACACCCCATCTACACACCCCCAAGAGAGCTATCAAGCCACACCTGATATTGATGAGGTACTAGCCAAATGGAAGGAGGAGAATCATTCGATTCTAGCTCAAGGACTACCTCCTCTTCCACATGGTTTTTCCAGTTCACCCCTTCTTAAGGAGGAACCTGTTCTATAGGAGGTGAGTGAGGAAGAAAAGATCCAATTTGCATCTCTTTGAGAGGCTATCATGAGTGACAACAAAGAATAAATCATCATCAATGCTCCTTCAGAAGACATCATCGATGATGGAGAAGACATAGGGCATGCATACATGTGGATGTTCCAGCAATACAGGGAGGAACTTAAGCATGGTGAGATCTCTCCCCATTTGTTTGATGAACTTCCTTGTTGCTTCGATGGGGAGGATGACTACATCAAGGAGCCTGAGTTGGAGGGGGATCAGATGGATGCATTTGAACATCTAGAAACTTTGGTCTTTGAGGAGGAAAATGAGAGGCTATTTCACCTTGAGGAAAGTCTTGAAGAAGAGAGCTTTAAATAAAGAGGTGATGTTCTATGAGATGAGAAATTAGTTTGTGATTCTATTTTAGAAATCACCACAGTCACCCTTCTTCAATAGGGCCAAGAGGAAGCAGAGGATGAGTCTAACAAAGTCTTTAATGAAGTAGAAGGAAATAGGTCAGACCATGATGCACTGCAAGGGAGATATACATATCAAAGGGCTTATGGTGATGAGCCAACAACCATTGATTTCTTGGTGAAATGCACCGGCATGAAGGACCAACATTCAATAAGCTTCTAAGGATAAGAAGAGTACATATATGTTGGAAACATGTTTGAATCTGATCCACTCGAATGTAAGCCAATCCAAGTGACAAGAAAGAGGAGCAGGTCACCAAATCTCCATTTCATTTAGCCACTTGTCTAGCACCATAAGTTTCCTAACTAGGAAGGGGACTTAAGAAGTTTTCCCTTTGATCCAAGAGGGAGGCAAATATTCTTGGTTAGCTATATATAGTAGTTTTCTTTCAGTTTCTTTTCTTATTTTCCCTAAGTGCAGTTTGCACAAGTAGTGTTTTTAGTCTTGTGTGTGCTTTCCCTTGTGTTTGGGGTAAAAAAGCTTCATGATTGATTCTGGTATCTATCAAGGTGATTGCTAACTCTTTCAAAGCTACATTCTAACTTCATGCCCAATGGACTAAAAGGCAATTGGTCTTTAAGCATAATAGGCATGCTTCCCTTGGGAGTCACCAATTTGTTGACCATTTTTTGCCCAACAGGTCAAAAATTAGTCCCCCTTCTTTTCCTGCTATTCTGAGCTAGTACTTTTTTGTTTTTTCATGAGTCTTGTAAATTTCTACAGACTCTGTAGGTTTTCTATGGACTTTGCAGGTCCATTTTAATAAACTCTACAAGTTTTCTATAAACTCTGCAGGTCCATTTCTATGGACTCTGTAGAGTTTGGATTTATACGGACTCAACAATGAAGTTTCTATGGACTCTAGGTTTTCTATGAATTTCACAGGGACTTTTACGACCTCTGCAGGTGAGTTGTTTAGTGCATGAAGAACCATTCAAAGAGTGCATGGTTTTACAAAGTTTCTTCAGACTCTTGTCTAAAGAAATTCACAAAGAAAGTTGGCATCTTTGAACCATTGAACCAGTTCAATGCTTCAGTTTAATACCTTGGTTTAACGCTTCAGTTCAATGCTTTAGTTCAATCAGTAAAATTCATCACTTTGGTTCAATCCATTGGTTCAACAATTTGGTTCAACACTTTGGTTCACTCAGTTGGTTTATCCATTAGTTCAATGAATTTTGGTTCAATCAAAGGGTTCATCAGCTTGGTTCAATTAGACGGTTTAATGAGCTTGGTTCAATGCTCAGTTCAAAGCCTTGGTTCAACAACTGTTTGAACCATTGAACTAGTTCAATCAATTGGTTCAATAGTTGGTTCAAAGGAGTAGTTCAATGCAAAAAGTCAAGAGAGCCTCCTGAAGGACAAGTGCCCTTGTAGAGGGCACTTGGTCGGTAAAAGCACCCTTTAGAAGGGTTGATTTCAATAAACCTGAAGGGCACTTTGAAGGCAGCTAAAGGAAAACAAAAATACCAAAAAAGGACTAAGGAAAGAAATGAATTCTTTCAGACTTCTTGTCTAAAGGAATTCCTTCAGACAAAAAGTCTGAAGAAATTTGAGAGAGTAAGCTAGGAAAACTCCAAAGAAATAACAAGTAGTCAAGATAATTCTTGTGGACTTTTTGTCTACGAAAAAATGTCTGTGCAAAAATCCTGATGGAAAATAAGCCCGCAGAAAAGGCCCGCAAGGAAAAAGGCTGAAGCAAAAATCTGAAGGAAAGTCCAAGGGTGACAGCCCTGAGGACATCAAAGTTAAACACGGTGAACTAGCCTTTGGGTATTCAAACATAATGATGGGTGCACGAATGTCAATTTTAAGGTGGTAAAATAGCTATTTGTTTTTAAAATGCTTGAGCGCCAACCATGAAAAGAGCCCAAGGAATGCAGTGACCTACTACAAGACCGCCCCTGAGGGTTGAAGGAGTAGAAGGAGACAAAGTAAAGAATAAGACAAGGTGCAGAAAGAGACAAAGAAGTCTAAGTGGCAAAGAGGAGTTGAGTTATTGCTATATGGTCACCAAATGGTGCAAATAGTAAATGGCATGGCCTG
This sequence comes from Torreya grandis, assembly GCA_037957365.1. Classification (NCBI taxonomy): domain Eukaryota; kingdom Viridiplantae; phylum Streptophyta; class Pinopsida; order Cupressales; family Taxaceae; genus Torreya; species Torreya grandis. Next base: position 3,449,588 of record JARHVA010001402.1, read on the forward strand.
TCTTCTCCAGTTTGCATTTATAAGGGGGAAAATCGCATGAATAGCTAGAAAGAGTAGTTTGTTCATAGAAAAGAGGTGTGACTCATGTTTTCACATTAATGTGGAATGCCAAAGTCAAAGTAGGGACTGACAATCAAATGGCTCCCTCTTCCCAAGGCTCAGAGCGCACATGGGCCAGCTTGCAAAAAGAGCACCGAAATCTTTCCAAGAAAGTGCCAAGTTCTCTTCCTCTTTCTATATATTTTAAAAATTATCATTTGAGAAGGATCCAATCTCTTAGCCTTAAGGCAAAGCTCTGCCCAAAAATCTCTCAGGCTTGTAAGTCAAAACTCTACCAGATTTTACCTTGAATCAAGACTTAGCATTTTTACCTCTATCTATACTTGCACTTTAAAGCATATGTCTGTGTTCTTCTTTTGTGTTAAGTCATTATCTTTCATGATTTTCATAGATTGATTACAACATGTCTAGTGCATTATGAAGTCTCTTTTCTGCAGGTCTGCTAGAAGTGTCTACAGCAAGAATATAGGCCCATGTGAATAGGCTACCAAAGTGTGTCGCAGAGCACCTTTGGTAGTTCCTTCCTCCTTGTATCTCTATGGACCCCTGAGTCACTAAAATAGAAGAGTTTCCCATGTTATATGAAGTGTATGGGCACTTCTTCTTGGTGAAAAGTGTATATTCAGACTGGGTGGGTCATCATTTTGGTGTATCACCTTTATTTTATTTTAAGGCTTAGGTTCTTTCTTAGCATCTCTCTCCCTTTTCACCCCCCCTTTTTTTATTTTATTTGTTAGTGGTAGGAGAAACTAGGGCCTAAAGGATACATCAGAGAGATCTAGCCCTTATTTAGAGACTCTCACCTCCAGCTTTATTGGTCCCACAGGCAAGAGGGGAGTTTCCATTGTTGCGTGTGGAAGGGCGGGAGCTAGGCATCCTGCCCTAGGTGCAATCCACTGCATCAACACCCTGCTCAGATAATAAAATAGAGTGACATTATAAAGTGTTTTTTAAGTATTTATCTAAAGTCATTTTATAACATTTTTTAACTAAATAATTTAATATTATCTTATAAATTTACTTTTTCCCATCAGGTAATATTAAATAATTAAATTAACCAATTATTTTTATCCTAATATAGCCTACATGAATTAAATAGGTTAATAAGTTCACCTAGAGTGATCACTTGGAAAGGGAAATTACATGGGAAATAATGGAGTTAGAGTGTTACAATCAGACCCTAATTATAACATCCATCTTAATCAACTCCATGATTGTGACACTATCTAGAAACTTCTCTATTGAATTGGAATTGATAGGTTTATATCCAAACTCTAATGGATATAAATAATTTAATGGAATGAGTGACTCTAAATGAATTAAACATTCAATTTATCATTATGTGTGCATGGTTAAAGTTCTTGGCTATGTTGAATATATTCAAGAAACCCTAAACTTTATCATAAAAATTCTAATTAACCATGTGGTGGTTGTGTGGACATGTTTGCTTGGTGTTTGCAGACCACATAGGAACATAGAGTTATGTTGGATCCTAAAAATATTTTGACTGATGTTATTTTGTCAAATATCTATGTAGACGTGGGGAGGTGGGTTGACATTCAAATGGTAAGGGGTTTGATGCAAGAAAGATGAATTAAGAAGATATAATCACACCCATGTACACAAGATCTATGAAATTTTTTATAAATAATCTTTTAAGATGAAGGAAATAGGGTATTTTACAAATTCAATACATGCATTGAATGATGTGGTTGATGAAAATCATTTCCATACTATACATAGACATGATCTGTGCCAATAATAATCAACATTCTAATTCAATCCTTTACGTGAAATGTGTCATTTAGATTTTGTGGTGGATTGAATTTGTGTCATGTAGATTGAAATTAGAATTTACATGACTTGCATCCATCAGAAAGGGATACACAACTTAAGTAGTGGCGGGTTCTTTGATTGGATATTTGCTATCGTGAAGGGTTCTTTGATAGTTTTTATGATTTAATTTTAGTCTTGGCTTATCACTTATTTTTAAGAGTTTTTTGCTATAATATTTATGTTGATTGTTTGTGTCCCTTTTTATTTTGTTCATATGTGGATATTAATACAATTTACTTCTCCTTTTACAAGGAATATTATGGAATATAACTCATAGCACCCATGTCATATTTAAGGCTCAGTTATAGTATCATGGAGAGGGATTGTGACAACCCAAGAATGCAAAGAAAATCATTTTAAAGAGGACATTTACACATTTTAAAATCTAAATAAAATATAAGTATACACCATTTTGGAATATATGTAAATAAAAGTCCAAATACAATGAAGTATAGATGAGTAAATTTAGAAAAAAAGGCTTTGTAGCATAGTTTAAGGTCAAAATGGCAAAGGGTTAATAATTTAAGGGTGTGAATCTCATAGATCACTCTAGTCTATAAATGCTTTGTTTATCAACTTTTTTGTTCATGCATTGATTATCTTGGTGTGTTGACTACTTTAAACATATTTTTTATTCTCAGTTTGATGATTGAATATAAAGAAAGAAAAGAAGGAAGGAAGAAAGGAAAGAAAGAAAAAATATATTGATTTCCATGTATAACCAAAAAAATTTAATGGGACTAAGAGAGTATATTGAGTTATAAATAGAAGTACTAGGGTAAGAAGACCTAGGTTGCAAAAAGTAATGAAACACAAAGTATATAAGAAAGTGAAGAAATTAAGAGGGGTTCAATATAAAGTGGTCAAACCCTGAGTCATAAGACAACACAAGTAAAAATGTACCTGTAAGGGAAGGACCTCTCAAATAAATATGGAGTTGACAAATATAAAGCATGAGACCAAATTTTTTTGTGCCTCAAAACCCAATTTTTGTTGTCTTACACATCATCTCTCATCTTCTCAAAAGCATCCATAAGTATTAGAATCCCCCATTATCATCATTTTTTGTAGATGGAGCATGTTTCCTATTTTACTTATCTTTACAAAAATGTATCCTTTTTGGAGTTGGTCTCACGATATTACTTTTAAAAAAAAATATTTCAAAAATTGCTCTTGGAAAGATACTTTTTTTAGGTATGGTATTTATGGTTATAGGGGTTATTTTTATCTAGATTCCAATGTCTATTCTCTAAAAACAAATAATCGAAGTGATGATTTTTTCAATTCCAATGCTTGTATGTTGTTTTTATGCTATATGGTTGTTAGGAAGACCTTTAATGTTGAATTATATTGAACCACTTGCATAGTCCAAATGCAATTGCATTAGATGGTCCAAGGTGGAGTGAATGTTTTTATTTAAAGGTAATGTAGGTTATTAGTCTCCCTTGGAACTATATAACATTCATCAAACCTTAATTGAAGTCGATGTTAGCAAGGAAGGCTGTTATACTTATTAAATGGAGTGTTACTTATACCAAGTGTGTAATTGCTTTGGAAAGCAAGCATATTACTAGGAAGCTTAATGATGCTTAAATCCTTTGAAATCATATGTATTATTTAGTAAGCATATTCTTGCACTTATTTATTTAGATATTGTAATTATACTTTTGTGAACCATTGAAAATATTAGCTCATGTACTCATTAATTTTATATCATGCAATGTTTATTAATTGAAAGCCAGAGTTATATATATTGGTTCCTAAATGTTGTAAAAGATATGACAACCTTCCTTACTTATTCTAACTTTTTATTTGAATAAATTGGGTTTGTTAAGATTTAATATAAAAATAACTTAATTGGGTTATGGGAAAGTGTATCATTATTTTAGCCCTTGTAAGATCAATACTGCTAAGTGAGAATAGGTAGATGTAGACTACCAAGTAAAGTACATTAACTAATTCTACTTGACCCTCACAATGCCATGATGCATCAACCATGTGCTTAAATTTCAGAACTATTAGAATTTCCTTCAGTGTAAATGATTAAATGTTGTAATTCAAGACTCACTATCCCAAAACTCATTTTTTTTAATATTTGGATTTTGGGGTTCATGATAATATTAGCTAGGTGAGAGATTAGTTTTATGGGTTTCATTCAACTAGGTGAATCATATATTTCTTTCATGTAAAATAGGCTCATTATTTTCCTCTTTTCCCTTATCTTTTTCTCTTTTTATCAATATGTTAGTTTAGGGTTTAGATTAGATCTTAATACAATCTATGTTTACACTTTCATCTTGATTGCAAAGTTTTTCCTTATCATTTATGCACTATCAAATATATATATGTAATGGAATGAATGTCTCAAATCAGTTGTATTTTCATTGATTAAATCTCAAACCATTGATTTTATTTGGAAACATCTAAATATGCTTATTTTTCTTCATCATACATCTGAAACCCACATCAACAAATCGAACCAATGAGCATTACCCCTCTCATTTGATTAAGTTTAGATTTTAAACCAAAATGCCTCTTGAAATGGAATAGTTTCACATCAAATAATTGGGTTATATATTGTGTCATGACTTGGTAATATGGACCTTAGGGATATTTTTGGAGGGAGAGGTTGGATGGTTCCCATCACGCCTAAGTTGGTGTGCCAAATGACACATAAAAAAAGCCTTAGAGGGCTTGGATTTTGGGGATATGTCTCTTTACAACCATAATTTATGAGTTGTTTTTCATGAAATATTTGGGGTCTACCAGACTCAAATCACAAACATGTTGTGCAAGATTTTTGGAGGAAAATTTTAGAAATGAACATTCTCTGCCTTCAAGAAGTTAAGGTGATAGATTTATTTGTGTTGTTAGTAAAGTTATTTAGCTTGATAGCCTTATTTTGAAAATAAATCATGATGTAGGTCATGGAGGTATAATTACATTTATTTCTCAAAAATGGCATTCACATTATGAGGATTTTAGCTCTAACCCCATGCATCGTGTCATTTGGGTTCTTTTTAATATTGATAAATATTATTTTGGGATCATTAATGTGTATGCATAAAATGATGCTCATGAAAGGTCAAATTTGTAGTGGTGGATTGATAATGAACTCTCAGATACCCTTTGGGTAATATGTGGTGACTTTAATATGGTAGAACAACTTATGATGCATTAGATAACTGGTGAAAGGGAAGCTTGGATTTTTATGTGCAAAAAAATTCGTTTTTATGACACTAATACCATGCATTGTCCCACATTTGAAGTTTGGGACACCTGGTATAATATTTAAGCTAGATATGATCATATGCTTAAGCAACTTGATTAGGTGATGCTTTCCATACAATATTACTTCTCCTTCGATAATGTTTTTTTGTTACAAATTTTTTTTGTGCCATATTATATCCTTTTCAATCACTTGCCCATCTACTTTTGCATCACTTGGTAATTCAAGTAGCCTGAAAGACAAAAAACACAAATTTTCTTAAGTATTTTTTCTTTGGAACTTAGGCTCTATCATGTATATTCATAGAGTTTAGAATCTCATCCCTTGGCCAATTAAGTAGCAAGGTTGGTTTTAGTGGTGGTCTGATGCACACATGCACCACTTAATTTATCTGAATTTAAAGTAGATAATTGGTAAAGATAAGGTGTTTTTCATAATTTACTGCCTCCTCTAATTTGATCCATGTCATGATGAATCTTGAACAAACCCCTTTCTATGAGCTTCTACAACTATAATTGGCAAAGCTTAGGCAACATATTTAAATTATAAATAAATACAATGTTCAAGTGGATCGAATTTGGGTTGGATTGCATTGGCTCAAAAGGGATGACAAGTTCTCCAAGGAATTATTTCACAAGATCAATGCCAAACATGCTACTCAATAGATTAAAACCATTTAAGATGTCTGTGAATGCTTTATTGAAATGGTGGATATGATTCAAGACTTCATGTGACACTACAAGTAAGTTTGTAAATCCCATGAACCATCCCTTAAATGACAACAAGCCCTTGTAAAATTCCTTTTAGTTGTTCCTTTCATGTTAACTCCTACACAAATATTTGATTATGATAGGAATATCTTCTTTGAGGATATTTAGGTGGATGTCATGTAAAGGGACAATGATAAAGCTCTTGGGTGTGATGGATTTCCTTGAAAATTTTATAAAAAAATGTGGGATACCATTGGGTTAGACTTATATAAGGTTTATCTTGAAACTTTCAATACCCATTCCTTGGGTATTGATGTTAACAAATGACACATTAAACTCATTCCCAAGTAGGGAGAGATTGAGTTAATTAGTAATTGGTAGCCCAACACTTTAATCAATATTTCATACAAGATAATTGATAAAGCTTTTGCACTTTATCTTCGCCATCTCGTACGCTTCATCTTCATCATCTATTGACTTTTATTATCAAACCTGAATAAATAATATTCATTCAAAGCAAATACATACATAGATAATATCATAACTGTGTGGGATTGTATGGAATGGGCTTGTTTATCTAATCAAAAGGCCATGTTCACAAAAATTGACTTTTAGAAATGCTACGATCACATTGACTGGCCCTTCATTTGGCCATGTTAAAAACCTTAAGTTTTGGCCCCACTTTTCTGTAATTAATTCAAGTATTTTTTGCATATGATTTAGCTTTCCTTTATATTAATGACATCAGCTATGAATAATTTAGTCTCTTCAGATCCATTCGATAATGATGCTCATTGCTCTTATTTTATATGTGCCTACTGTTGAAGGCTTCATATATCGATTGGCCAACGCTCAATCTCAAGGTCTTATTCAGGGCATTTATCTCCCTACTAAGAAACCCTCTCAAATTCTCAATGGTTATTTTGTTAATGAATCCTTTCTTATTCTTATCAAGGATGAGATTTATTTTGCTAATGTTAAGCAATGTCTAGCTACTTTATACCTTGCCTCTAGGTCTTTTATTCAATGACAAAAGACACAATGTTACAAACAATTCTTCCTCCCTCCACCTAATTGGGTGATTTAGTATAATTGGAAATGGATTCAATATGATGAAACTTTTAAATTTTTAGGAATTCATTTGATATTCTAGGCTTCCCCTTCTATCTTATAGCAATATTTGGTGGACTGGGTTGTGAAAAAACTTTCTTATTCGATAATTAAGCCCTATCCATAGCTAAGAAAATTCAAGTTTTCTCTAAAGTGTTTATGGATACTTGTGTTTATTATTATTAATGTTAGGTTCCATCTAAAAACTTTATTTAAAAGCTTGAAAAGCTTCACAAAGATTTTCTTTGGGCCCATTCTTTCACCAGTAAAGGTTTCCATAGTGTAGCCTTGGAATATTATTGTCTCCCTAAGGAGCCTGGAGGTATAGTGTTGATTGATATTTCTTTCAATTAAAATTTTTGGCTCTCTATGATAAATGGATTATCCATGCCATTAAAGGGAATGAGGCATGGAGAGTTTTAATTTGACATTATATCTCTGAAGGTACTCCTCCTGGTCATTCCACTTGGAAAGTTTTAGAATTTGATAACATTCTCACTGTCTTCACCCCTATGTTAAATTGTTGGGTACCTTATTGTTAAAAACATTTGTAAATATTGGAAAAAGGTAAAGCCTTGATTATTATGGAATTTTAATGGATCTAGAAATGGTATTTATATCAACCACACTCCTTGTGGTGGTCTCCTATTATCAATTTTCATGCTTCTCTTATAAAAGTTCCTTGGATTCATTCCCTAATTTTTTTTATAAGGGTAATTATTATTACATAAGACTTATTTTACAAGTAAACTTGGTTTTTACCCCCTTGGGTAGATGTGGAATCTAAATATAAATTGTCTTTTGTAGACAAAGAAGATTATGAGGAGATAATTATTGCTATCCCAACATATATGCTACACAAAATCAAAGTGACCTCTTTTCACCCTTAGTAGAAGGACTAGAAATGGTATGTTTACACCCTTTTCTTGAATTATATTGCTCCTAAGGGATATGAATGGTTATCCCCTCATCTTCTAATGGTTGACAAGATAGATGCTAGATGGGATATTTGTTCCTCCCTATATACATAGGGTAGATGTTTTCAAACTATTTGGATTATTTTTTATTAAACCCAAGCTAGCTCACTCTTCTTGGTGTTTTCTCCATCAAGGATTACCATTTGGGAGATGTCTGGTGCAATTAAGGGTGGTTCATCCATCATACCCAATTTATGAGCATTTAGATAATCTAATTAACTTATTTTAATTTTTTGCTAAGGATTAAAATGTGTGGAATTAGACTCATAGTTTATTTAACCCTTTTTATGTAGAGCCTTTCAGTTGGCACCATTTCCTCCTTGGTGATGGTATTAGGATGACACTGAAGTACACCCAGGTTTGGCATACTTTTAGAGTGGAAATTATGTTTTGGATATGGAAAGAAATAAATTCAACTTTGTTTTCTAATGTTGTTATTGACATCACTTTTATATTAATAACAAGTCTATGGTTATATCTAATATTCTCTTCTAGATTCAAGTTTAGATAAATAATGTTTCACTTGAGCTCAAGCATATTCAAATATTTCTTAGACATTGGGGTAGTGCCCATGTAATATGGCTCGTGTCCAATCCTCCACTCTCAAAAATTCTCTACTAAGAGGTAGTAGTGACACTCCATGAGGAGGATACCAAGATAGTTTTTCTCATGATTGTTCTTAAAGTTAGGCCTAGGAATTTCCTTGATCTACCATTCTTCTACCCTAGTTCTATGTAGAGGGTGGAGCTCTCTACCTCCACCTCCTCCATGCATTCAAGGTTAGGGCTCTTCACCTCTTATGGAGAAACACATATTGAATTATCCACCATGGAAATCACAAGATGGTTGACAACTACCACATTATAACAAGTTTCCAAGATTTGCGTTGGCAATCTCTTCATACCATTCTAATCAAGATAAATATTTTTATAATGAAAGTGATCATACCACTATCAAATCTTATTGAAATTTCATGACCCAATTATGCAAATGTTTGGGCAAATAAAACTTACCATACCTTAATTGGCCAAGTGCTCAACTAACCCCATGGTCAAAATGCACCCTAATAGAAAATGAGATACCTCTCCCCCATAAAATATATAATAAAATATACATAATATAATAAAACAAATTGGACTATTGTTTTCCCACCTTCTTATTTTTAATATGCAAAATTTGTGATTCACATGAATAAATCTACTATAATTTATAGAATTTCTGAAGGAAAAATTAAAATCACCTTGATGAATTATTAGTCTCTGAGAAATACAACATCAATCTCTGTTACCTTCAAGTTTTTATATAGATCTAGTGACACTAGAGCCTTACCCACATAGGTTTGAAGAAGATTTGCACTTTTATAAACTATATTCCTAAATAGAATAGTCAATTGATAAGGCTATTTGATTTGATATCCATGTATGCAATTTATGTTTTTGAATTTATTTTAAATACCCATAGATCATTTTAATATTCATTTCTGAAGACAAGAGATGTATTTTTATTTATAGGGTTTGAAAATTTGTGAAAAGCTAAAATTTTGGCTCAATTCAATTTTAGGTTTGAATGGAAAATCAATGATTACTTACTTCCTAGGGTTTTCATCATTGGTCTTGGTTTAGAGGATTTTGAGCAAGAGGGTCTAATATTTGGGTTTAGTGTGCATCTAATTAGAGTTTTAAGGAAAGTATGAGAAATTGAGGTTATTGAATAGATATGTATGTGTGTGTTAATGTAGTTTGAATTTTATTGATTCTTTTTTTTGTAGGGTAACATAGATCAAGTTAGGGTTTGGTGGGAAATATTTATATTAAAAAGGTTTTTATTTTTTTCTTAGTCATGTTGTCTTATGGTTAGATTTTTGTGGGTCCTAGATAAATAAACTGTGGGTTGAGTTTTAGTGTTGATTCTTTTTTAGTGTTGATGACAACTAAATTTGGGGTGAAAAATATGAATTAAGAGGGTATTGGAGCTTAAGTTCTTAAAGGTATGATCGTGTAACGATAGAAAATTGTTGGGTTTAGATAGATATTTTTGTGTGTTTTTGTGAGTTGAATTTATCATTTAAAATTTTAGTAATACTTTTGTACGGTTAATATAGATCAAATTTAGATAATGAAATATAAGGAATAAATAAAGGGTTTGAATCTTTTTTATTTATTTGGGTGTGTTGCTATTCGGGTAGAGAATTATGGGTCATTGATAGATCTCTGTAAATGTCTATGTTAACTTATGTTAAATGTTAGTGTTTTTTTGTAGTATTAATATATATATATATATATATATATATATATGTATATATATATATATATATATATATGTATATATATATATATATATATATATATATATGTATATATATATATATATATATATATATATATATATATATATATATATATATATATAAACTACAAAAAAACACTAACATTTAACATAAGTTAACATAGACATTTACTGAGATATATATATAATTTGGGTTACAAAAAATATGGATTAAATAAAGGGTTTGAATATTCTTAGTTTTTTTTGTGTGTTGTTATTGGGGTAGAAAATTTTTAGTCATTGGTATATCTATAAATGTTTGTGTTAATGTAGGTGAAATATTAGTGTTGTTTTTATAGGATTAATATAGATGCAAATAGGGGTTAGAGGAAAATATAAATTGAACTATTACATATATCTCAAATACATCTATCATAAAAATACCCTGAGATGTCAGTCATGAGGTGCCTATCTTTAATTTGTCACATGCAACATTTATTAATGTGATCCCATTACCTTCTCCATGAATTTTTAGCTGAATGGTGACAAATGGTATCAATATGGTTGTACCACTATGTTGGTCTCAAAATAATATTTCCAAGTATGAAAAGGGCTCCAAACTCCACCATATGCCAAAGATATTACAATTTTTTGTTTAACTTCTCTAAGCGAGAAGAAAAATATTCCATATGGTAATCAAATTGACGTAAAATTTAAGCTTGAAACTATCCTATGATGGTTAAATGGACATGAAATTTAAGGTCAGATATTAATAGTTAACATCTCATTTACTATTAGCTGCCACCCTTGACTGCCATTGTAGGTAATACTATTGGTTCAATAAGGGTTTAAAACCTTTTGTTTTTTTTGGGTATGTTTCTTTGTGGGGTCTTGGGTAGATATATTTGTGTGTTATTGTAGGTCAAATTTTAGTAATGTTTTCTTAGGTTCAATACAAATCAACTTAAGGAATGGACTAAAACATAAACTAAATAAGTGTTTTGAATTTCTTTGCTTTTTTGGGTGGGTTGATACAATGTGTGTGTGTGTGTGTGTGTGTGTGTGTGTGTGTGTGTGTGTGTGTGTGTGTGTGTGTGTGTGTGTGTGTGTGTGTGTGTGTGTGTGTGTGCGCATGCATGCATGTGTGTGTTACTGTATGTTAAATTTTAGTTATGATTTTATAAGATGCTAGCCAAAACTCTGAGTAAGGTGGAAGACTAGGATCCATGATCATCTATATTGATTATATGCTCTCATCAAGGGTCTACATTAAATAAAGTAGAGGATAAAGTTAGGGGGAGAGAGTGATCCTTACACTTCTCTTTTAGCATTATCAATGATAATAATTATTCTTCTAGGCCTTTTTGATTATGCGGATTCCCAATGTTGGTTATGTCAATCCAAATTTTAGCCTTGGTTTTTTTTGTATAGTTAATAATAATTATATTATTTAGTAATATTTAGTTACTAAAAATAAGGATTAGAATAAATTTACAAACATTTTGTGGCTGAAATTTAGATAGACATAAGTTAGCTCTGAGTATCCCTACTAAATGATTATGATGGGCAGTTGTATTTGGGTGTATTCAAATGAGGATTAATTTTATTATGTGGTCTAACTCTAGTTTTGATTAATTCAATGAATTATTACATGACAAATACGTTGATTAGATTTAAAGTGTTTTTAGCTGTGCATGTGAGGAAATTAGATTGCAATAGTGAGATGTTTTATTGAAAATATTTTGGATTGGACTACCTTCATCTAGCAAAGAAGCACTTAGACTTGAAGTGATGGGGGGAAAAGTAATTTAATATTTTTTTCCAATGATGTCTCTTTTTTAGAAAGGATTAAGCAAATTCAGAAATAGAAAGAAAAGACTTCTTCACAGTGCATTATAGTAGTTGTTTCTTTAGAATCTTCTAATATCCTAAAAACAATATGGTGATAAAAATGGATTTTAGTTTCAAACCTATGGTTATTTTAAAGGCTGGTGTTATGCCTACAAATGGGAAACTTGATTTTAGTCTGAAACATAAGTCAAAAATAGTAGCTACATCTATTAAGCTAAGTGGTGATGAAGAAGATGAAGATTACAGTGATGATGAAAAAGGATATCCAAGTAGATCAATAAAGAGACAAAAGTTGGAGCTATCTGATTAGTCTAAGAATTCTTAGGATGCAAAAAAACATGGTAATTAATTAGTAGCTCCTTTATTTTTTATTAAATATACTGATTTGAGGAATAATGTAGAGAAACATGTAACTTTGTAGTTGCACCTACTACTTGGTAGTGATTAATTAGAACAACTAGAAGATTGAAGAATTTTTTTAGTAGTTATTTTCCCCTATGTTTTGTAATTCAATTTAGGTAGAGCTTAAGTGGAGATAAACATATACATGAATTATAATTATTTGTAAATTGAAAAACATGAATAATTAGTCTATTAGCCTTAGTGCAAGGGAAATTATAAAATGTTTTGCTACATCATCTAGTTTGTGATAGACATCTATGTTCAAATTATTATAAGAAGTTATGTAAGACTAGTGTATCAAACAAAAGTGATATTTTTTTGTAAGTTTAACTTTCTCATCAGGTAGATCAAATAGGATCAAATGGCCTATCTTAACTAATCACTGAATAAAATAAAATGATACAACCATATTAAATACTACGTAGTTGAAGGGTAGTGGTATTAATGACTAGTAATGCTTACCATTGCCTTGTTCTATATTTTCCTATCCTTTCATTTAGATAACTATAAATTTATCCTTATTGTCAATTTTTGATCCAAACTAATTCTTAGGATGACCTAATTTCATTTTATCTCCCTCATTTTTCAAAATCCTTAAATTCTATAGACAATGTATAATGTTAACCCACTGGGCATAGGAGAAAGTTTGGTTTCATTGTTGTTAATACTTGGTAATTGTCCTTTTATTGGTCATATGATTAAAATGTTATTGGTTGTTCTTAGATGTGATGGTTACTTGTTTTTTCCTTTACCCTTCATTTGTCTAGATGTATCATTTCATAATCTCTTGGAATATTCACATTTGTGTTGAAAGAAAATATGTCCTCTTTCTTTCTCTTTTGGAAAATTTCTTCTAACCTCATCACTGTAAAATTTTACATTTAGAAGTTCCTTCAATTTGTTATGTTTTTTGAAATTACTGTAAATTTTTAATGCCAAACACTTTTTTTCTCAAGAATTGTGACTCATTACCATAATATTTAGGAGTATTCACATTGAAATGATGTAATGGAATGGAATATCAAAATTATGAAATTTTATGTAATGGAAGAGAATATCAAAATTATTGTATTTTATTCTTTTGAGTTATGTTTATTTTTATTTGTTTCATGTACTAGGTATTAATCAATCTTTTAAGTGATGTGTAATAGCACCTATGCCACCCAGTGATCTAGAAATAAATAAAGTTGCTGAAAAGTTAGCATGCTTTGTGGAAAAAAATGGGAGATAATTTTAAAATATTACTAGATAGAAAAATCTTGGTGATTCACCTTTTAGGTATATGTGTAATTTTTATCTTTTACAAAGATTTACCTTGATTGAAAATATTAAATGTTTCATACTTAAATGAAAATTATAATATAATAAAGAGTTAGTGGTTATTTTCCATTCAAACATTCATATTTTATTTATATTTACAGCTTTCCTCTTCCCTTACATGATTCAACCTATTTATCCCCAATAGTTTCTATGTTGTTTCTTCTGATTATATAGGCAACTAGAATTTTATGAGTATTTATCAAGCATGTTGATATTAAAATATTAGTACATACCATATAATAGATTATTTTAATAATTTATTCACTTAGTTCTACCATATTATGTGCATTCCAGTTGATTAAGAGAATTATGAAGTTATTTTATGATAATAATAATTCAGCTCAGGTACATTGTGAATTATTGTTAGAAAATATTTTTTCAATGAATAATAATTGTTTGATTTTTGGATTGGTAGTAATCATTAATTTAGTTATGTATTAGGTATGGTTTGAGGCCTATATGGTGAAATATTCTTATTAAGGTTCCCAATTTTATGGTGATAATATGGTACATATTCTACTAATTTATTTTATATATAGTTTGTAATTGGTGTTTAAGATGCTAATTAGTAGAGTGAATGAAATCATCATGATTTTTATATCTTTGCAAAGTGTTATAATTAGAATGTGTACATTATTTATCAACATTCTAGTGAAGTGAATGAAGATGTTTGTCATGAGTGTAGAGTAGTTAGGACATGTTTGACTTGTGAGAAAATGGTATGTGGCATTTTCATCATGAATTTAATGAATAAATTAGGGATGTATGATCATTAATTATTATCATGAAATTAATTTTAAGGCTTTATTCCTTAGGTTATAATAATTTTTCCATGTGAAAGTATTCTCAGTTATCACCATAGTGCAATTGTTTAATTTAGAGGTGCAAAAATTGGTTTGAGATAAAAATGCTTTAATTGTTAGACTATTCAAAATTAACATATATTTTGTTTTTTATTAATCTAAATCCTATTTTCATAATTTATATTATTTATTTTTGGATAGACTTGTTAATATATCAAAGCTATAATAATTTGCCAAGACATGTTATTATTTTGGGGCACTAGTAGGAAAACTCAAATGAATTATATTTTGTGTGAGTAAAAAAATGGGAATATCATCTTCAATATATAGAAATGGCATTGCATCTACTAGAAAATGTGGAAGAAAGTAAATCTTATGATTTATCAATGTATAAATTGGCCCATGTTTTCAAATTGCATGTTATTTTGTTCCAGGTTTTTGTTCGATGTCCACTACATTGAGTATAGGTACTATGAGTATCATGTTTTTAAAGAAGAGAAACAACTTGCATGGTTAGAGGATCCCCAAAATCCTTATAAGGGTAAAGTCAATACTATTATTAATACTTCTATAAAATCCCCAGTTAGGTTTTTTTTAAACGTGTGAGTGTTGTAGGGTTTCTGAAATAGGAATGAATTATATATATATATATATATATATATATATATATATATATATATATATATATATATATATATATATATGTATGTATGTATGTATGTATGTATGTATGTTTTTAGGAATAGGATGGTTCCAGATAGTGCTATGAGAGAGATTTATTTCTTATCCAAATATTGATGGAATGCTCATTTCTTATGTTGTCTTATATGTACATGCTTTGAAGGGAAAATTCACAAAGTCCTACAACTTGAAAGCTTATGTTATTATTTATCTTTGTTGTGTCTAATGTCATGCTTTACTTCCTATCATTTCTCCTTTTAGACATTCAATTGTGTCCTCTTACTTCTTTAATTCTTATTTTTTTATGATTGGGTCACTACTTCTCTAAAAAAAAATTATGTTAACTAGTTTTGATGCATGTGCCAATTCATTGTATGGTGTGTATCATATTTTCTTCTTGATCTATAATCTTATCAGGTAGCTTCGGATGACACATTTTAGTTTTATGAAATTTCTCAAAATTCACATAAAAGATTTTATTTGTTGCATTATAAGAATTTTAATTAGTAAAAAACTATTATTTAATGGAAATGTATTCTTGTAAATATTATCTACGTTATCGAGTACTACCCTAGAGGCCCTTGTACCTATACCAATATGGTTCTAGTACTAATCCTAATGTAGGTACCTTCCAAGAACCTCTTGGGTTCTTTTATTACCTTGGGTATCTGAATATCATAATAAAAACATAATTAACAAGTAGTGTTGATTTGCATATGATGGCCATAATAAAAACAAAAAAGATAAAAAACACAACAAAAACATTTAGAAAAAAATTCTAAATAAAATGTAGCTGGTTCAATATGATGGTTTGTCAACTTAGTTCTTAATCGAGCCAGATTCTAATTAATTTTGATTACTCTTTATTTTTTACATTTTTAATATTTTATATTTTTTCTATGGACAATACCCAAGTTGTGCCATACCCAAGGTCCCAAAATAAAATGGTGAACTGTTTACCTATTTTCATTCCCAAACCTGACTAGCAACTTACAAGATTAGGTTTACCATTGGAATTTTAGGAGATGTTTTTATTGAAGTGGTAGATATAATTTGACATTTAACTGTGTTCTAAAAATTGGGGGATAGGTACACGATATATTATAATATTCTAGATATAAAACATTTCACAATTTTGTGTGATACTATTGTTTTTGTGGTAGTAAGACTTATTAATGGGTTATTTCTTGTAAATAAATTCACATGCCTATTTATTTGGACTTTTCAGCCAGTACAAGTAATGTGTCCCCACTACAAGTTAATAATATTCCCAATGGGACTCCTCAATAATAGACAAAATACCAAACACCAATTTTTGCACTATATGATCCTAGTGGTGAAGACTCAAGATGGTCAAATCAAGTAGCTACTCTAGCTTCTGACAATAATGGTATAATTTATTTTATTTCAAGTGTATTTCAGATCCCTTTTTAGAGTTTGATTGAATGTTCTATTATTTTTTCCACTATGTCCTCCCTCTAGTTCACCCAATATCAGTGACTTTAGCCTTTATAAAACAAATTTCTTCATTCTTGAGCCCATATCAGTGGCAATTTTTTAGTTTGATATTACATCCTTATTACACCAACATCTATAAATCTAAAAAAATAAAATGAAATAATAAATATTATAAATAATAAAATTTAAATTAATAAAATTTTAAAAACTCAAAATTTAATTTAATAATAATAAATTTTTAATAAACTTTAAAATTAAATATGTTTAAAAAATGAAGAATAAATTATAAATGTTTGTCATTCACAACAAGAGAAGCCACAATCGTGAATATCATAGGCCTAGATTGTCATGAATAGAAATGGCTTGCACATAGGGAATTATCATTCATGGCAATGTAGACCTATGCCATTCATGGTTATGGCCTCCACTTGATGGATTTATTCTATGTAGTTGGGAAGTTAGGAAAGCCTCTGGAATGGTAAAAACTAATTTTTGGATAATTTTATTGATAATTGGATTTACTCCCTGCAACACTTTGTGTTTTTTTATATTTCTACATTTTAGGTCTTTCATTAGACATCATGGTTTTTTTTAGGATTTTGAGCTTTTTATTTTTTTACTATTCAAAAATAGATTGAATCAAATGCATTAATCTAGAAGGCAAAAAAGATGTAATTTTTTTTGGATTTTAGCTAGATGTGACCAAACCTAGTAACTAAGCTTGGAAAGGTAGGATTTTTATTTTAATTCTGTGAAGTTAATGCATTATTGCATTGTTTCACTTTATTGATGTAGTAAGTAAAATTGACTTGATGCAGAGATTTAATGATAATAATATTTTTTTGGAATTCTCTTGGGCTTCGACATGGAGTGCTTATGGGTGTAATAGAGGCTTTACAAGAATCTCCAACAACAGAGAGTGTGATCCAATGCTTGAGGTATCTACTTTTATAGTGCAAAAGTTATATAAAATGACGTGGTTTTACCATAAGCATTAGTTGTTCATTGCTTTTTCACTTATTCGATTCAATTTTATATTCTACACACTTTGCTGACTTCATTTTTGTCTCCCAAACATCCATCCTTTTTTGAGGTGCCTATTCCACTTATGTTATAAATCTAATATAGAAACCTTGAGAAAGATATTTGTCGGCATCTTTTGCATAGATTTATCTAATATAGGTATTCTAGTAATTATACATCATAAATCAAAATTATAAATTATAATTATAAATTATAAATTAAATATTAAAAATTGAAATTAAAATTAAAATTAAAATTATTACAAAATTATTATGATAATTTTAATTAAATTTCTTTGAATAATGTTTTGTTCAAGATTTTTGATACATTTATTTGAATAATTTTTTTTTTAAAACATTTGAGTAGCAAAATAATGTATGATACTCTTATTTTTTAAGAAAGATTTATTAAATGGTAATGGGAATCTAATTTAAATTATTTTTTAATTTAAATGTTTTTTAAAATATCTAATCAAGACCACCAAAGTACTAAAATAGTAAACACATTTAATTACGAATAAAGTTAATAATTATATAATACACATAGCATGACTAGCCATTCCATGGACTTGTTTGATATAGTGTTGCTTTGAAAGATGTTTAAATTATACGTGCTTATATTAAGAGAACTTAATAATATTACATAAAAACGTGTTAATTCAATAGCTTAGTAAAAATATTCAAATCCCTAAAATGCGTAAGTTATGGCAATGAACCTTGTATAATATCCTTAATGACTGAGACTAATGTTAAATAACGGTAATTTCCTAGTTAGTATTTTCAACCAAATCTTCCAATTACACAATCATCACAAGGTTAATGATGTATTATTTTAACTATAAAACTACCTCTTCTAGTGGCATTAGTAATACACGTGTGTTTTGACTCAATTACATCTTATATATGCCATAAAATCATTATTAAATAATTGAATGTTGTCAAAACCAAATTAATTAGATTATTAATTTTTTGAGATTTTAGCCTTGCATGTTAAATCATCTCAAGATGACTTCTATGAATACTTGAAAGATAAAAAAATTGATATTGATATTACACCTTAATGTGCAATTTGATTTATTTAATTCATATGTTTAGAAAACATGTGCATCCTAATTAACCTATTTACTTTATGTTTGACCTTGATGGAATATATTTTAAAGATTTTGAAGTCCATTCCAAATAAGTAAAAATATTTCAATATGAGGAATTTAAAAATGTTACTCTACAAAACTAAAACTAAAATATTTGTCACATCCTAATTTTACACTTAAATTATTTATTATTTTTTGTTATAATAAATGGCTTTATAAGTCACGTGGATTTTGTTTATTTGATTATATAATTATTGTTTATTTTATTTGAAAAATTATAGAACTAATGATAATTAGTTAGATGAAGATTTATTCCTTATTATGAAATTTGGATTATGATTATGTCCGATAGATCACACACACACACACACACACACACACACACACACACACACACACACACACACACACACACACACACACACACACACACACACACACACACACACACACACACACACACACACACACACACACACACATTATTTATGATTTGAAAATTGATTTGTTGTTTAAATTGAATTAAATATTCAAATAATTATTTTGATCTCCCATTTCATTTCTCATATCTTCTCTCTTAGCTCAATTCATTAATGTATAACTTCACAAAAGGTAGTTAGTTTATATCCTCTTATTTTAAATAAAATAAAAATGTGATCTATACCATGAATTAATTTTGTGAGATTATTGGATCATCATATTCCAGGTGTGTTTAATAATATATAAGTCTCAGGTTGGTGTTCAACGTCACAAATTTGTTATAACTCTAAAAATGGGCTATTTAGGCCTTTTAGCCTATAAGACAATTTTTAGTATAAAGTAGGATTGAAATCAAGTGGATATTTTGAGTCTTAATTTATTCATTTAATAAGTTCCAAGGTATATTTTTAAATCCATTAAAGGTGTTCATCAAGAAGTCACAAATATTGAAAGTGACAATTCATTGTATGAGGAAGACCTAATCTACTAGGTTTAGGAAGGATTGTTTTGTGTGTCTCAAACCATTCAAGTGTGTTGAGGTTGTAATTATATGTTTTTGACCTATATGACATTGAGAAAGATGATATTAAAAATATAAGGGAATTATGTGGACTATATTAATGAACTAAAATAGGTTTAACTACCATAATAAATGAGTATTTGCTTATAAAACTAAAAAACTAATTCATGAGTTATAATATACCAATTTACTAATGAGGTAATAATCTGATATTAAAATAAGTTGTAATAAGATTATGATTATATGAAAAATATAGAATTAATAATTTAAAAAAAGATACAAATTAAGTGAATAAATAATAATACCATAAGAGGGCCTTAAGATAGGTCATAATGTCTATGGGTCCAAATGGCCAAACAATCTAAAAGAGTATGTTGAACTATGAAAATAGAATGTAAACAAATGATGAATTAAAGGGATATCTAGTCATTAGAATCCTATGTATGTCAAGAGGACTTGGGTCTACAAAATTTCATTCAATATTTAGACTCTTATGTGATGATATAAATCAAGGGTAACTCCCCTAATGAGAGCAAGGGTTAGTAACTCTAAGAGCCTTCAGCAAGCTCATAGAAAGTTATTTGTTTGTGCCCTGATTAGATGAGCTAAGCCTTCTATTGTGTAAAGGAACCAATGCATGTTCTCAATAGAATAAAATAAATCTAAATGGATAATTGAGTAGAATATAATATTTTAGCTTATAATAAGATTACATTGAAGATCATTTTAATAGCCTCAAATTACATCCTATGAGATACCTTAAAGGTCTGAGTAATACCTTCTAGGTATTCCTAGTACTACAAGGACTAGGAGATACCTTGAAACTTTTTGTAATACCTTCAAGGTATCTCTTAGGAGATACCTTGAAGGATCCTTGTAATACTTTAAAGGTATAAAAATGAACCATTAATGTGTCTCATAGGAGAGACTTTGAAGGTATTATAAGGAACTATCTTCAAGGTATCTCTTATAAGATGATTTGAATGTATTTTCAAGGACCTTTAATCTATCTCCTATGAGATACCTTGAATGTATTACAAGGACTAGATGATACCTTGAAGGTTTTTATAATAACTTCAAGGTATCTCTTTGGATATACCCTAAAGGATCCTTATAATAACTTGAAGGTATAAAAATGAACCATTAAGGTGTCCCATAGGAGATGCCTTGAAGGTATAAAAATGAACCATTAAGGTGTCTAGTAGGAGATACCTTGAAGGTATTATAAGGACTTGTCTTCAAGGTATCTCCTATAATATTCCTTGAAGGTATTTTAAATACTTTTAAGGTATCTCCTACAAGATACCTTGAATGTATTACAAGGACTAGAAGATACCTTGAAGGGTTTTATAATACCTTAAAAGTATCTCTTAGGAGATACCATGAAGGATCCTCACTCTGAAGGTATAAAAATGACCTATTAAGGTGTCTCATAGGAGATACCTTGAATGTATTATAAGGGCTAGGATATACCTTGAAGGATCCTTGTAATACCTTGAAGGTATAAAAAGGAACAATTAAGGTGTATCATATGAAATAGGTACCTTAAAGGTATTATAAAGAACTAGCTTCAAGGTATGTTCTATAAGATGCCTTGATGTTATTTCAAAAACCTTCAAGGTATCTCTTATGAGATACCTTGAATGTATTACAAGGACTAGGAGATACCTTGAATGTTTTTGTAATACTTAGAAGATACCTTGAAGGTATAAAAAGGAACCACTAAGGTGTCTCATAGGAGATACCTTGAAGGTATTACAAAGAAATAGCTTCAAGGTATCTCCTATTAGATTCCTTTAAGGAATTTCAAGGACCTCTAATGTATCTCTTACTATAAGGAGAAAAATGTTATTTTAATTTAGTGTCTCAAACTAGTCAAATGTGTTGGGGTTGTAATTATGTTTTGGACCTAAATGACATTCACAAAGATGATATTAAAAATATAAGGAAATTATGTGGACTAGATTATTGAATTACAATATGTTAAACTACCCTAACAAATGAGTATTTGCTTATAAAAATAAAAAACTAATACATGAGTTATAATATCCTAATTAACTAATGAGGTAATAATCTGATATTAAAATAACTTGTAATAAGATTTTGATTATATGAAAAAGATAGAATTGATATTTGAAATAAAGTTACAAATTATGTGAATAAATCATAACACCATGAGAGGGCCTTAACACAAGTCATAAGGTCTGCAGGTTCACATGGCCAAACAATCTAAAAGAGTATGTTGAGCTATGAAAATAGAATGTAAAAAAATGATGAATTAAAGGGATATCTAATTTTTTGGAATCCTGTGTATGTCAAGAGGACTTGGGTCTATGACATTGAATTCAATATTTAGACTCTTGTGTGATGAAATAAATCAAGGGGTAACTCCCCTAATGAGAGCAAGGGTTAGTAACTCTAAGAGCATTCAAAAAGCTCATGAAAAGTTATTTGTTCATGCCCTGATTTGATGAGCTAAGCATTCTATTATGTAAAAGAACTAGTGCATGGTCACCAAAGAATAGAAACAATCTAAATGGATAATTGAGTAGAATATAAGATTTTAGCTTATAATAATATTACATTGAATGTCATTTTAATAGCTTCAAATTACATCCTACGAGATACTGTAAAGGTCTTAGTAATACCTTATAGGTATCTCCTAGTACTACAAGGACTAGGAGATACCTTGAAAGTTTTTGTAGTACCTTCAAGGTATACCATGAAGGATCCTTGTAATACCTTGAAAGTATAACAAGGAACCATTAAGATGTCTCATAGGAGATACCTTGAAGGTATTACAAGGAACTATCTTCAATGTATTTCTTATAAGATGCCTTGAATTTATTTTCAAGGACCTTTAAGGTATCTCCTATGAGATACCTTGAAGGTATTACAAGGACAAGAAGATACCTTTAAGGTTTTTATAATACCTTAAAGGTATCTCTTAGGAGATACCTTGAAGGATCCTTGTAATTACTTGAAGGTATGAAAAATAACCATTATGGCGTCTCATAGGAGATACCTTGAAGGTATAAAAAGGAACCATTAAGGTGTCTAGTAAAAAATATCTTGAAGGTATTATAAGGAACTATCTTCAAGGTATCTCCTATAATATTCCTTGAAGGTATTTCAAGGACTGTTAAGGTATATCCTACAAGATACCTTGAATGTATTACAAGGACTAGAAGATAACTTGATTTTTTTTATAATACCTAGAAGATACATTGAATGTATTACAAGGACCTTCAAGGAGATACCTTGAAGGTATTATAATGAACTTTAAGGTATCTCCTTAAAGGTACTTCTAATACCTCCAAAATATATCTTATGTATGAATGTCAATTTAATACCCTCAAGATATATCCTACTTATAAAATTCCTTATAGTGCCTTCAAAATATGTAATATTAGTGTTAACAAGGAACTTCAAGGTATCTCCTTAAAGCTCAATTTAATACCCTTCAATTTCTCTCTTTGAAGTTCATTGTAATATCTTAAAATTATTTATTATGTATGAAATTTTTTGTAATACCTTTAAGGTATCTCCTAGATATGAATGTTTTTGTACTACATTAAAGATATCTCATAGGAGATATATTGAATGTATTATAATGAACATCATAACTAGGAGATATTTTGAAGATATTACAATGACATTCATGATACTTCAAGATGTCTCCTAAGAATGAAGGAAATACCTTGAAGTACGCTGAACGTAATTATAATACCTTTAGGGTATTTCATATGTTTGAAAGATATACCTTCTATGAGATACCTTGATTGTATTACAAGGACCTTCATACCTAGGAGATACCTTGATGATATTGCAAGGACATTCAAGTTATCTCCTTCATGATGTAGAAACATTAGGATATGTTCTACTTAAATGATGTAAATATCCAATTTTTCCCTATTTATAGCCTTGTTAGGTTCTAGGAGTGTTTTAAGATTCAATAAGGACTTCAAATTTTACATTTAAGGTCTCTAATAGTCTTATGAGGGTTTCCTTTGAAAATGAAGAATTTGAACTACTTATGAAGGTTTATAAGGATAGTGACAAATTGCAAAGGACTTGAAACATTGAGAATGGTCATAATAGGTCTAGTTACATGTGTTATAGGTACATTCATCTATTTTAAATTCAAATTATATTTCAAGTCTCACCTAGAACCTAATTCTACATTGGAAGAAGCGTGTTAGTTAGAGATAAGGGTGAAGAGAGAGATTTGTGGTTTATTTAAATACCAAAACCATAATAAAGACTTATTAAAATAAAGATATGAGTTTGAATGCATGTAATAAAATATATTTTATGAGGATGTACATAGGTATAAAGAAGAGTAAGTGGAATAAAGGAGAGAATAAGGCCTTTAGGTCTATGTGTTGTCATAAAAATCTATAGGATTGTAAGGTATGTATATGTGAAGATCAATATGAAGAGTATTATGGTGCATCAATGGATTAATAAATTATTAATATTATGTAATTTAATGTTATTAAATTTTATTTTATGATTATTGAATGAATTATGATTGGTAAACATGAAGATAAGGATTTTAGAATTGAGTATGATTGTCTACAGTTCAAGAATAGGGTTCCATGTGTATTGAAGAGAAAGTTTCTCCAAAATAATGGTATTATATCACTTAAATTAATTCATTTTATATATTTTTTGTATTAATTAATAAGATCCATTCAATCTTGAATTGAATTTGTACTCAGATTTAAGCATTCCTCATTAAAACTCCCCAATACCATGCATCTACAATTTATTATAGTCACTTGAAACACATGTAACAAGTTGCATGAGTTAAATTTAAGGTTTGGAAAGGATGAATGAGGTTATTAATATTATATTAAATTTTGTAGAAAGATAAAAAGGTTCCTAGAGTTTATAAATGATTTCTATGTAGCTCTCATGCTCTGAGCTTCCTGAGAAACCCTAAAACATGGTATTTAAGCACAAATTAAGCATGTAAACACCATAATGTAATTTAGACATGAAATTATTGAATGAGATTCAAGACATATAAATTAAATAAATGGTATGAATAAGGAACCTCATTAGTAGTTTCAATAGATTGGCCTTGGAGGACTAACATGGTGGAAATGTAGACTCAAAATGGAAAAAAGGTCTTAGAATGGTCAATGAATAGTCTTAAGAAAAGTATACAATATTATAGAATCATAAATAAAGAGGGTAATGGATATTCAATCATCAATATAGGTTTATTAAAGTTTAAAGTGTTCTTTAATGGTAAATATAAGTAAACAAGGGTATATTTCAAAGTATCTTGGGATAGTGTATAAAAGCTATTAGATTTTCATCACTACACACCTAATACTTACCTTGAAGTACCATGAATATCCTTGTAAGGCCTGTTGATGTAGAATATTTCACCCTTGGCAGGAGGCCGAGCTCTTGCCTTCTTCACACAATAATGGAAACTCCCCTCTTGCCTGTGGGACCAGTGAAGCTGGAGAGGAGAGTCTCTAGATGAGGGCTAGCTCCCTCTGATGTATCTTTTTAGGCCCTGGTTTCTCCTAATACTAACAAATAAAATGTAAAAAAGGGGCAGGGATGAAAAGAGAGAGAGGGATGCTGAAAACAAAGCCTAAGCCTAAAAAAGAAAAGGTGATACACTAGAAAATGTGATCCACCCAACCTGAATATACACTTTTCACCAAAAAAAAGCACCTATACACTTCATTTGAAGTGAGAAAAGCTTTTGCATCAGTGGATTAGGGGTCCATGGAGATACAGGGAGGAAATAACTACTAGAGGCATTCTAGGACACACTATAACAACCTATCCACTTCACCTACACTCCTCTAGGGACACTTTTGACAGACCTGTAAAAGGAAACTCAAAAATTGCACCAGACATGATGAAATCATTCTACAAAAGCATTAAGAAAATGACTTAACATAGAATCAAATGCATAGAAACATACTAAAGATACAAAACTCAGAATGGAGGTAAAAATGCTAGGTTTTGGTTCAAGGTAAATTTCTAGTAGAGCTTTGCCTTACAAGCCCGAGAGATTTTTGGGCAGAGTTTTGCCTTAAGACTGAGAGTGGATCTTATCTAGAATGAGAAGTTTACAATTTATAGAAAGAGGAAGAAAACTTGGGGCTTCTTGGGAAAGATTTTGGCACTCCTTTTTTGTCAGTGGCCCATGTGTGTTGTGAACCTTGGGAAGAGAAAGGCCACTATTACTGATGTCATTCTTGAGAAGAGGCCTACTAGAACCATGCTGTACAATCACCAAAATTGACTTTGGCATTCAAACATTAATGAAAGAGAATGGCCACACCTCTTTTCTACAAATAGACTGTAGTTTGTCCCCTCATTAATGCCAACTATAGAAAATAGGTCACGCCACTCATCTGCAATAACTCACCTTCCCTTTGCCACTTGGACGCTTTGTCTTCTTCTTGCTCTTTCAACCCTCAGGGGTGATCTTCTGGTGGGTCACTACATTCCTCAAACTCCTTTCATGCTTGGTGCTCAAATAGTTCAAAGACAAATGGATATTTCTCTATGTTAAAATTGACGTTCGCACGGCCATCACCCAATAGCTAGTTCATCTATTTAAATTTGACAGCTTTTGGGATGTCACTGTCCTCGACAAAAGTCCATCTTGTCCTTCTTATGGATTTTTTCCCATGGGTCTTTTGTTTTAGGATTTTCCTATAGACAAAAAGTCTACAAGAATTGTCTCGGTCTTTGTCTTTATCTTTCAGGCTCTTTGACTTCCCCCTGCATTGGTGGCCTTTCCTTTGAAGTGCTTGCCCTCTGCAAGGACTTCTAGATTTTGAACTATCCTCTACAAGGGCATTTGAACCTTCAGCCTACCCTCTAGCTATAGGGCACACCCTTGAACCAAGCTGTTGAACCAAGCTATTGAACCAAAATTGGTTCAATGGTTCAACCACTACGTGCTGATGAACTGATGCCGCTGAACCGACTGAGTGAGTCGAATGATTAAACCCATCGATTGAACTAAAGCCATTTGAACCAAGTGATGAACCAATGAAGCATTGAACTTAGTGGTTGAACCAAGGCTAATGAACTTATGCAACTTGAAATTGACTGGCCTAAGATAGCAGGGGAAGAAGGGGACTGATTTTTGGCCTGTTGGGCAAAAATGGCCAACAAATTGGTGACTTCTAGGGGAAGCATGCCTGCTATGCTTAAAGACTAGTTGCATTGTAGTCCATTAGGCATGGAGTCAGATGTAGCTTTGAAGAAAGGTTAGAAATAACCCCAAAGATCCAAGAATCAAACATGAAGCTTTTACCCCACACATAAAGGAAAACACACACAAGGTTAAAAACACTACCTGTGCAACTGCACTTGGGGAAAGAAGGAAGGAAACTGAAAATAAAACTACTATATGCAACTAACCAAGTACATCTACTTCCCTCCTAGATCAAAGGGAAAACTTCTTAAGTCCCCTTCCTAGATAGAAAACTTATGGTGCCAGGCAAGTAGCTAAATGAAAAGGAGATTTGGTGACCTGTTCCTCTTGCCTATCACCTGAGTTGGCTGGAATCTGAGTGGATTAGATTCAAACATGCTTCCAACATATGTGTATCTTGTTTTTTCTTGGAAGCTTGTTGAATGTTGGTCCTTCATACTGGTTCTCTTCACCAAGAAATCAGTGGCTATTGGCTTATCACCATTAGCCCTTTGACATGTATAGCTCCCTTCCAGTGCATCATGGTCTGATCCATTTCCTTCTGCTTCATTATAGGCTTTGTTAGACACATCCTTTGCTCCCTCTTGGCCTTCTTGAAGAAGGGTGACTGTGGTGATGTCTGAAATGGAATCAAAACCTGATTGCTCATCCCACATAACATCACCTCTTTGTTAAAAGCTTTCTTCTTCAAGGCTTTCCTCAAGGAAGACATACCTCTCCTTTTCCTCCTCGATGATTAGGATTTATAGATGTTCAAAGGTATCCTCCTGATCCTCTTCCAACTCAGGCTCTTCAGCATAGTCATCCTCCTCATCGAAGCAACAAGGAAGTTCATCGAATAAGGGGGAAGAGAGCTCACCGTGCTTTTGTTCTTCCTCATATTGCTGGAACATCTACATATATGCGTGACCTGAGTCTTCTCCATTACTGATGATGCCTTCACAAAAAGCCTCAATGATGATTTCTTCTTTGTTGTCACTCATGATAGCCCCTTGAAAAACTACAAATTAGATCTTCTACTCCTCACTCACCTCTTACAGAATAGGTTCCTCCTTGAGAAGGGGTGAAGTGGAGAAAACATGTGGAAGAGGGGGCAGCCCTTGAGCTAGAATTGAATGATTTTCCTCTTTCCACTTGGTCAACACTTCATCAATATCAGGTGTGGCCTAATATCTCTCTTGGAAATGTGTGGGTGGGGTGTGTTCAGACATGGAATGTGCCATTTGGTCCAAACTATTCATCACACACTGGCTGAGGAATCTCTCTCTGGATTCCAACTCTACAATTCTCTTGGCTAAATCCTCTTGGAATATATTTTCTTGTAGGTTGTTAGCACTATCATGAGTAGGATCAGCTTCAACTTCTTTAAGGTTTTGAGGAAAACCTTGCTTCTCCTCCTTCTTGCCCTTTGATTCTACTATTTTTTGCGAGTTCAGGATCTCAAAATTGGAATTTTGCTCTTGTGAACAGGCAATAACTTTGTTTTCTCCAAGGTCCTGGGGCTCCTCTGCAAGGTCTAGAAGTTTTATCTCTCTGTTAAGAAGCAGTCTCATCCTAGCCTCTAAATCTTCAATTTATTTAGCTAGATTATCCTAAAAGAGTCTTTCTTGGAGGTCACCAGCATCATCCTCTTCAAGGCTCTGGGTTGGTTCTTGGCATTCCTTCCTCCAACTTGGGATTTTCACATCATGTTGAAAGACTTGGGGAAGTTGAGGGATGTTAGGAAGAGACTATTGATGCATCGAAAGAATCTCTAGAAGAGGGATGTGCTGGCTCTTGGTACTCCCCCCAATGGAAGATTCAAAATATAAGGAATTGAAAAGATTGATCTCGATGGGGGGTTGCTCTGATGCCCTTTGATGTTGGAAAGCCAAGCACACGAGATTGAGAGGAGATGCATTAGATGAGATAGAGTGAGCAAGTGCTATTTGATAGAAATCATTTGGTGCAAAAGAGGGGGCTTTATTTAGAATAGGAGGGGGCACATAAGGCTGACTGCCTTGAATAAATGGATTTCTCCATTTTGCTACCTCCTCCTCCATAGATTGCAAGGCATGTGCTTGCCTAAACAAACACTCCTCTTTATACATTAGCTCCTATTGATATCTGTACTACTCTTCCAGTCTATTAATCTCCATCGTCTACTTCTCAAACTCCAGGGCCACTTCCCTTATCATTGCAGGGTAACTAGGAGGGCTGCTTGAGGTGATTCTTTAAAAATCTTGAGTCTAATCATAGTAACATGAAGGAAAACAAGACCCATGGTTTTTTTCAAAGGAATTATACATACAAAATATTTCTTAATGGCACCAGGCTGCTTAACCAGTAGATTCAACTCAGAGTCACCATTGGTGTTGATGTAAAAGCCTCCAAAGGTTGGTCAATTGAAGAACACACCAAAATTCTCCAACTCTTTAGACAAAACCTATCCCAATTGGTCCCACTAGGAATGCCAGAAACTATTGACATAGAATATTGCACCCTTGGTAGGAGGCTGAGCTCCTGCCTTCTTCACACAACAATAAAAACTCCCCTCTCACCTGTGGGACTAGTGAAGCTGGATGGGAGAGTCTCTAGATGAGGGCTAGCTCCCTCTGATGTATCTTTCAGGTCCTAGTTTCTCCTACTGCTAACAAATAAAATAAAAAAGGGGGGATGAAAAGAGAGAGAGAGATGCTGAAAACAAAGCCTAAGCCTAAAAAAGAAAAGGTGATACACCAGAAAATGTGATCCACACAGCTTGAATATACACTTTTCACTAAAAAAAGTGCCTATACACTTCATCTAAAGTGAGAAAACCTTTTGCATCAGTGGGTCAGGGGTCTGTGGAGATATAGGGAGGAAATAACTACTAGAGGCATTCTAGGACACACTGTAGCAGCCTATCCACTTCACCTACACTCCTCTAGGGACACTTTTGACAGACCTGTAAAAGGAAACTCAAAAATTGCACCAAACATGCTGAAATCATTCTACAAAAGCATTAATAAAATGACTTAACATAGAATCAAATGCATAGACACATTCTAAAGATGCAAAACTCAGAATGGAGGTAAAAATGCTAAGTTTTGATTCAAGGTAAATTTTTGGCAGAGCTCTGCATTACAAGCTCGAGAGATTTTTGGGCAGAGTTTTGCCTTAAGGCTAAGAGTAGATCTCTTCTCGAATGAGAAGTTTACAATTTATAGAAAGAGGAAGAAAACTTGGCACTTCCTGGGAAAGATTTTAGCGCTCCTTTTCTGTCATTGGCCCATGTCCATTTTAAACCTTGGGAAGAGGAAAGCCACTATTACTAATGTCATTCTTGAGAAGAGGCCTACTAGAACCATGTTGTACAATCACCATAATTGACTTTAGCATTCAAACATTAATGCAAGAGCATGGCCATGCCTCTTTTCTAAAAACATATTGCAGTTTGTCCCCTCATCAATACCAACTATCGAAAACAGGTCGCGCCACTCATTTGTAATAACTCACCTTCTCTTAAACACTTGGACGCTTTGTCTTTTCTGCTCTTTGTCTTCTTCCTACTCTTTCAGCCCTCAGGGGCAATCTTTTGATGGGTCGCTACATTCCTTGGGATCCTTTCATGCTAGTGCTCAAACAGTTCAAAGACAAATGGATATTTCTTTGTGTTAAAATTGACGTTCATGTGACCATCACCCAACGGCTAGTTCATCTACTTAAATTTGACAACTTTAGAGACATCACCATCCTTAGCAAAAGTCTATCAGGTCCTTCTTATATCTTTTTTCCTATGGGTATTTTGTTTCAGGCTTTTCCTGTGGACAAAAATTCCATAAGAATTGTCCCGGTCTTTGTCTTTATCTTTCAGACTCTTTGACTTCTTCCTATGCTGGCGGCCTTTCCTTTTAAGTGATTTCCCTCTGTAAGGGCTTCTATATTTTTAAATACCCTCGGCAAGGGCATTTGAACCTTCAGCCTACCCTCTGGCCGTAGGGCACACCCTTGAACCAAGTCGTTAAACCAAACCATTAAACCAAAATTGGTTCAATGGTTCAACCACTGCACATTGATGAACTGATGCCACTGAACCAACTGAGTGATCTAAATGATTGAACCCGCTAATTGAACTAAAGTCATTTGAACCAAGTGATGAACCAACGAAGTGTTGAACTTAGTGGTTGAACCAAGGCTAATGAACTTATGCAACCTAAAATTGACTGGCCTAGGATAGCAGGGGAAGAAGGGGACTGATTTTTGGCTTGTTGGGCAAAAATGGTCAACAATGCCTTTAACATATCTCCTAGGTATCAAGATATTTATAATTCATTCAAGGTATCTCCTAAAATTCGCCATGATGGTTTTAAAAAGTTGGCTTTAAAATGTGGAGACTACATTTCTCTCATCAATAATGGAAAGGTCATTGGTGAAGGAAGGATACACAAAATTCTAGGTGAAAATACTGACTCTTTGGAATCCACAAATCCAACTTTGACATGCCATAATGAGAAAATAAATTTTGAATGTGTAAGTGTTAATGTGACAAAAGCTTTTAATCTGAATCTACCACTTCCAATTCCAAGAGATTTTGTAGATACTTTGGGGGATGCATTTGATAGTTTTACTATATGAAGCACAAGAATGATGCAATGTGTCATAGATAATTTTTTTGTAGAGGATTACATGGAAGAAGGACAAAATAATTTTAGTTCAATTATGTATATAAATCCATTGCAACAAGAAAACCTTAGATTGGATTCATTCATTTTCTAGTTATGATTCAACCACATTTAATAGTCTTAAAAACGAGTTAATTGGAAAAAGGGTGCATTTATTACACAAATGTATAACTCTTGTAAATGATGAGAAAATTGATTATGGTTATATTGATTTTGCACATCCCAGAGATATTTTTGGTTCAGTCCCAATGGTAGAAAATGAATTGGGAATTTCCATATGGCACATTCTACAACATTATGAAACTTGCAGCACATAAATAATTGAATCATCAATTGTTAGATGGCCTTATAGAATAGACATTGAAAATAGAGAAATAAATTTACCATACATGACACAAAAGGATAAATAAATTGGAAATGTTTGGGAAGTATTGGATACTAATGTTATTCCTTTCATGGAATTCCTAGAGTAGAGCTATCCAAAAAAATTAACGTGTGCCTACAACTATTCTAGCTGAATATAATTATAGCCAATCACTTCACTCAGCCAAGTAAAATTTTATGCAAGAATATATAGTGAGATTAAAAAGGTGTATACTAATAAATGCTCTGCTAAAATATGTCTTCAGTTAAGTTATCATTTGAAATTCTAAAATCATCAAGGATGAAGTTCTTTGATTCCACCATAATGGATAGGAGGTAACATGTCTTGGATGCCCTTTATACCAGTTTATTTAAGAAAGATAAAAATAAAACTAGAATTTATTTTCAAGGTATTGAGATCTATTTGGAATCTTGGATTAAAATATATAGATTGAAGATAAGTATCTTTTTTGACAGTAAAAATTGTCACAAAAATGGGGAACAAATTGCATTTTATGTAGGGCAGTTTCAACAAAAGCAAAAGAAAAGTCAATGATAGCTAAATATGTATTGGAACAATTAATATATGATTTTACAAATTTTTCTCCAAGATTCACATCCTATGTAAATATAAATGGTGTATAAATAAATGTTCAACATCTTCCAACATCTTTCAGTCAAGAATTTATAAGGCACCACATCAATGCATAGCTAGAAGATATGGAATATGATCCAATATCCCAACCAATATTTAATAACATGTGGAGAAATAATTATAATTATGTGACCATTTCCAAGTTTGATGACTTTCTTAGGTACAAAATGTGTATCTTGTTGAATAAAAAACAATGTTGTAGGTCGTTGTCTAGAGATTAGGTAGAGTGCATCTATCAAGAATTTATGATGCACTAAAATAAAATAATTTCTACAAGACAAATGTATTACACACATAAATTAACATTTGATTAGTAACCTAAAGAAAGCCTTAGTGTCATTCATGATAAGGTAGAATGCCAAGAAACATTTTTCCAAGGACAATCACAAAAAGTAATGCAGTTACCAACAAAATAGTAGAGTTGTCAATGGAAGGGATTATCACACATGGTCATGGTGCATGTGGATATGATTTTTTTTTTTAACATATGTTCTTTGAGGGTATAACTTTACTATCACCTCATTGACCAAGTACTTCAAGGATATGGAAACAATAATTCTATATACATATGGATCTTTATTATATAAACTTGGATATTCAAAATATATATTGTATGATGCACTTTTGTCTAATAATTTCTACCTTGAATGAAAGAAATACATAGATGAAGCACACTAAATTGGAACCTTCAAGAAACTTCCTTCTAGGCTATATATTCAACTAGACAACTATTGTGGGGACAATAAGAACATGTACTTCCTTCACATTTTTGTTTGAAAATTATGTTTAAAAATAAATACATATATAATATTTTATTATTACATCTTACTATCCCATAATAATTAATTTATTGATCATGATTATTTTAAAAAAATCAATCCCAACCACGTCCCTTTGTTTTCTTATGTGTCTCTCAATTGATACATTTATATTACCCCTTCTAAAATATCAAATAAACTTTACTCGTGCCAAATTTTGTCTATTGCTCTATAAAATCTTTTCTCACGCCATACATTTGTAGTATGCCTTGAATATCATAAAACATGTATACATAACACATCCACTTCTTTTAATTTTTATAGGTATCTCTTAATAATTTTTTTTTAATTTATTCCTTGCATATTATCAAAAAATTGTGTAGTAGTACCATAATCATTTTCATTAAAAGTAAGGTATCTTTTGAGAGATAAGTTTAGAGAAAAAATAAAAGTGTTTTGTTAAGAATATGTTTTATTTTTTAATATACATGGGATAATACCAAGGTATCATTTGGGAGATACCAATGGATACTAAGTATATAGTTTCATTTCCACTATATCTTATGTGATAATTATTGAAATATTAATACAAAATTATTTGGTTTGATATACTTAAGAAGACCAATAAAAATTATTGCATGTGGCATGTTATAATGGTTTTAAATGAAGGTGACACGTTTGAGATAATAGGAAGGCCATTTTATACTAACTTACATAATGTAGTGGTAATTTAACCAAATTCCATGCTCATATATGTATCTCTCAATAAATGTATTTTAAATTATAGTTTAATATGAATATGAAAAAAAAAGTATAACAATATATGGATTAAATGTAATTCTATTATCTTTCCAATTACACAAATCATGTGTTTTTGTACATGTTTGTGTTGTGATATTTATCTCTCCTTATCTACAAAGGTATCTTCCTTGATATCTAATTTAGTTTTCTTCCTATAGGACATACCCACGAGGACACTGACAACACATTTGTAAACCTATTTGAATGTATAAAGAGGAAAGATGTATGGAGTGTGGCAAAGATTATGGACACTTATATGACATGTGAAAATAAAAGAAACTTCATGCCATATTTAATTGAAGAAATAGTTGGTTTCAAAGAATTTGTTAATAATTACAAGATAAAGGGAAGTAATGAAATAGTAGGCTTGATAAAATGCCAATATTTTCTTCTACCAATAGAGTAAGGTCAGCCTATCATGCATTGAAATAACTCTATAAAATATAGTAATTGGTCCCACTTGATTAAATTATGGGGAATAAAACAAAATGGTGAGCCAAATTTTCAAGAGGGTAATCCTATGAGAATATTATTCAAATATTTAAAAAATAGAGAAAAGTCACAAGAATCCATTGATTTAAAAGACTGAGATAGAAGTAGAAAAAAGATTGAGAAAGAAATTAAAGATAACTTGATCAAGTATGTTAAGCAATTTAATGAATTTAGTTTTACTTGAAATATTAAGTGGAAGGATCTAGCATAGTACTTCCAAAATATTCATGACATAAGGAAATAAGACATGTTACCTTATGAATTTAAATATACAGGAGATTTTTGGCTTATAACTCACCATGAAAAACCCTTAAATAGAGATCTAGATAAAATGGTTCATGATAGGGCCCTTGAGTTTGGAGTGGAATCAACATATACATATGTTGGTCTAATAAGTAAAAGATAAAAAATTTCATTTGATCCAGTTCAAGATGTGCATAAGTCGATATAATGTTTTTCAGACCTGATGATTCTATAGGGGTGAACTACACAATATGGGTTTCTAGAGATGAAATCAATATTAAGATACTAAAAATAAATGAAGATATAGAATAAAGTGTCAAAATAACTTGGTTCATACTAGTTCATGTAGAGAAAAAGGATGTAGAAGAAGCATAAATTTATTCAAGTTGTTTGGACAAAAAATGGAAGCCAAACCCAAAAGACACCTCTTTACCATCCATTCTCATAGTTAATATCATCTACGCTTGACCAAACAAAACATGGAAAGGTAAAACACATATTCTCACTAATTTTTTGAAAGGAATTATAACAAATTACTTGAATACATATTCAAATTAGGAACTTTGAAAACTAGTGATAAAGGATTGTGAGATATTTTTTTCTTTCATGACGTTAAAAAATTTAAATGGTGTTTCCCTAAATTTGGAATGACAATTATGATTTTTTTTCATATTTTAGTGCATATTTTTATAATGTAGAATATTTTACTGGATTTATAGCTTACATGCTTATTTCAATGGTTCATTTATTTTTTTCTATTCACATATAAAATATCATAGTCATATTACTAAAAACTATTGTCTCTAAACTATGATGGATTATATTTCATAGTCATGAATATATTGATCAAATATATATACAATAATTATAATTATATGTATTATTATTAAAGTTCATTACATAGTAATAGGTGATTGTCTTGTTGGTATATCTTCATGTCCTATTTTGTACAAAAATGATATTACAATATTGAGATGGTTAAATAAAAAAATAAAAAATACTAAATATATATTTTATGGTGATATTACCACAAATGATTTTCATGCATTTATCCTCCCTTTATTACTTGAAATTATCCATTGAGTTCCTAATTATTTCTTAAATTTTTTATAAATAGGTCATTCACTTTTACCTATATATGACATACAACTATATATATAAACTAATAAGGAAAAGGGCAAGCATATAATTACAATTTATGAGAGGAAGAAAAATCCTTGGTTGGAAATGATTTGGTCTTGATACAAATACATTAGATAGATGTTGTTCATTTATAATAAATCCAACTAATTCTTGATAAATTCCAATTTAGTTCTGATAATTTTTCAAAATTTAAACTACTAATAAGTTCATATTATTTTAA
>JARHVA010001403.1:0-175000 GCA_037957365.1 Torreya grandis
TCTCTCTCTCTCTCTCTCTCTCTCTCTCTCCTCTTCATCTCTCTCTTCTCCTCTCTCTCTCTCTCTCTCTCTCTCTCTTCTCTCTCTCTCTCTCCTCTCTCTCCTCTCCTCTCTCTCTCTCTCTCTCTCTCTCTCTCTCTCTCTCTCTGTGTGTGTGTGTGTGTGTGTGTGTGTGTGTGTGTGTGTGTGTGTGTGTGTGTGTGTGTGTGTGTGTGTGTGTGTGTGTGTGGTGCACATGTGTGTGAGAGGCATGAATGAAAGTAACCAATTTTGAATAAGACTCTACATTAAAAATGCATGATATGTATCATGGCACATTAATCAATATTAATAATTGTACCAAGCATACCACACAATATCACACATAAGGCCAAGGGTCACATATAAGGGACACATTCAAAATGTCACACCCATAAAAATATTACCTATAGAGGTTCAATGGAAAAAAGTAAAGGACATGTTACAATCCATAAAATAAAATATCACACACATGGGGCCAAATCCACAAGTGATGGGACATGTTAAAATGTCACATTAGAAATTATTACACACCTAGGGCCAAGGGCCAGAAGAAATTAACATGTTCAAAAATTTCATAAAAAATAAAATATCACACACACAAAGGAAAAAATGGTCACATAAAATAAACAATAAATACATATCCTATCATGCAAGAAAATAAACAACATTGAAGGATGATTGACCAAGTGAAAACTAGTCTATAATAAGTATCAATGTCATATCATAGAAAAGTAGCTTATCCCATGTAGAATAGTGTAATATATGAGTAATTAACATGAAATTTTTAATAAATGTAGATAATCATGGTAGAGAATTCATTGGTAGATATAACTTATTTTAATGTAACTTGTAGAGTAGGATTCCACTATAAAAACAATAAAATATGTGTCAAGGCATTATGTACACTAGACATGATAACATGGTGATGTGGATAGAGTGAAATCAAGCAATACTCCCCCACTATATGTATGAATTAGGAATATTTAGCTTGATAGATAAAAATAATAAAACATTGTCAAGGCATTTTGTACACTAGAAATGATAACATGGTGGTGTGGATAGAGTAAAATCAATCAATACTCACCCACTGTATGTATGAATTAGGAAAATTTAACTTGAAAGCATATGTGGAGATAATAATACACATGACCCCCAATGGGAAAGAATCAATGTGTGTTCATGTAGTATGTAAAAGTAAGAGTATGTAATATGGAATCCAAAGTATGTGTAGTTAATCAATATACAAGAATGATAAAGTAGTATGATGTAAAATAATGTGTGATATAGTCACTGTAAGATGAGTTTTATGGATGTTCAAACTATGTTAGATAATTAGAAGGTAAGGACAAGGTAAAATAAACCCAATGGCTATAAGAAAGGTCTATGTAAGAGTATATGTACATGTGTGCCAAGATAGAAGATTAAATAAGATGAATAGAAATGAGGAAGATATTTACAATGGAAATAATTATAGTTTAACCAATGACTTGGTCAGTAGGACATTCTCATGGAGTTCTTACATAACATATGCAATCATGTTTGAATTCTATGTTAATCCACCAATTGATAGGAAATGATGAGATCTAGGTCCCATGTCATCAAGAGTGTCATGCCAATATTTTATATAATCATAATGATGATATAATCATCTTCTTGGTCCTAAAATTATGGTATGCCACACTTATCATTTTTTATATATGTATCAATTACACCATACTATGATATTGAATTTTCTGATTTATTTTGCTTTGCCATATATGTTGTATCATGTGCTTACATTGTGATTATACTAGCTATATTTTTTGGAATGTTATTTGACTATGATTTATCTCATATTATATATTCATAGTTTTGCATTGCATTGATCCAAGGGAGGGTCAATGTGAAATATGATGAAACATTTTTTTAACCCAAGTGTTACTAGAAATGGAATGGATCCAATGCAACATTGAATCCAACTATTTTTACCCACATGTTGACTATAATATCCAAGATGTTGGAAACATGTCATGATAAATATATTAGCCTCATGAAAATATTAAATCTTGAATTTTGTAAATTTATTTAGATCGATGTGAAGACTAAGAATCAAGGGCTCTATATATGATGAACACTTTTTAATTTCCTCTTTTTGAAGAACATTAGCCTAATTTTGTATGTCTTACTTTGTTCATTTTTGAGGAACCCTTACTTGAGGATGTTTACTTTCTTTTCTTAATTTTTTTTTTGAAAATTCTCTTTTAGTGATTTCTCTTGTAGTAGCATATCATTTTAAATTTGTTCCCTTTGTATTTTATCTTTATGTAACCTTTTATTCCATCATGTTCCTTTTGTAACCTTATTTTTTCTAATTTTAATGTTTTCACTCATTTATTTTTTATTTGTTATTTTAATTGCTTGTCCATTTTCAATTAATACCTTTGTAATTAATTATTTTCAAATTGTTTCGTTCGTTTAGATTTCACTTATTTCTTAGAAGATGCATCATTGACTATGATATGTTGAGGGTTATGCATATGTGCAATCTTAGCTTCAAGTGATGTATACTTTAAACATGAGTCTTGAATTTTATTTTTTTAGTGTTGTAAATTAATATTGAAATAATTTTTTGTGTTATGATTATATTTATTTATAACCCTTCCTTTGTCCTTGGGGAATTATGTCTTCATAGTAGTGTTTGATTTGTCCATATGTATTGTATATGAATCATATCAATATGTTCCAACTCCTACATGCATGAATAGAGTGGTAGATAAATATCCCTATAGATAGATAGGATTTAAATTTAGATTACACAACTTCTCATATTCTAGTTCTTTCATATCTTTATTATCACTATCATACCAATAAATAACTATGTAATTATGATCTTCAAAATTGGCCAAAAAGAGATCTGGAATTTTCTCCTCTAGTTGTATAGTAATTGGTAATGATTTCCATGTATCTTATTTAATGATCATGGTTGGTGATTTTTCATTTTTTTTACATGACTCGCCTACCTCATAGGTATACATTTTATCGAGTGTGATGGGTTTTGCAAGTGGTATAATAAAATGATCCTCAGATTATGATTGAGTCACTTTATAATATCTAAAAGGTGTATCATCTATTTGAATTATATACTCATATCCATCATATATAAATTTAATAAAAATATGTAATGTATAAGGTATAAATTCCATTGCATGAGTTCACAGTCACCCTAAAATTAAGTTTTAGTGTAACTAGT
Organism: Torreya grandis; assembly: GCA_037957365.1. Taxonomy (NCBI): domain Eukaryota; kingdom Viridiplantae; phylum Streptophyta; class Pinopsida; order Cupressales; family Taxaceae; genus Torreya; species Torreya grandis. Next base: position 3,251 of record JARHVA010001403.1, read on the forward strand.
TAGGCATTACTCGAAAATCAATAGGCACAATCTTAGGACTTACTAGTAAATTTAATGTGATAATTTCAAGTATTTGACAAGGATTATTATCAAATATGTTTATATTAATTTATGATTTTTTAATCCTATACATATTGATACCCAATTATTGTAAGAAACTAGAGTTGTAAATATTCATCCCTAAACCATTGTCGATCAATTCACACTTGACTATCTATTCGTGTACTTGAACTTGAATGAATAATGAAAGATCTTGATTTATAATATGTTTAGGAGGAAAATAATCTTTATTGAGTTCAAGAACCTTTTAGACACTCTTGATTTTATTCATTATAGAATCAAATGATGCTACCTTTGTATCACTAAGAAGAGTTGTATAACAAAAAATTTCATATAAGATATATTTGTAGATTGTCAATATATTTAATAATTAAAAACTACTAGTTTTAGAATGGGTTTTCCATAATTTATCAATCATATATTAACCCTTAGATTGAATATCTTGCCTTGTGAGAGGTGGATGAGGTTGAGGAGGAACTTGTTGATGTCATATGTCATAGTGAATGAGTTCATTGTCCTTGTCTTATGTTAAAAACATGAACAATAGAATATAATATAATCCATGATCAACTAATAGGAGTATAATGGTGAGTTATATAACCCTTAGTTATAGGGGTAGGAGGGAAAAACTAAGTTATGCATACCTTTTTATGTTTGGTGGTGATAGATAGTAACTTAGATTAGATATTGCAATAATTTGAATTAAGGAAGGTTTGAGATTGTACATTATTCATTTTTGACTTTTTATGATATTTGATTTTCATTAATATAAGTATAAAGTAAATATAAATAAAACATTATAAATCAAAGAGATATAAGTAAAAATCATTCATTATTTTCATTATTTGATTTTGAACATTAAATTTTCCATGGGGTATTAAGGGTGTAATGACATAGGGTGTTCTTAATTTGTAGGCTCTCAGTATACGAATCCTAGTCATAGTTAGTAAACAAGGCCCAAAGGGCACTAAATACAAATGATTACACCATCCCATAACCATAATATCTCATCTCTAGAGTATGTTGAGAGTAACTTACTAGGACTGATTGCTTACCAGTGCACTATAAAAACATACAACCAAGAGGCTTCTTATGGTTGAAAAGGTAAAACCTAGGCATTTTTGATATATCATGAAGTACATGGAAACTAAATTCCATATATAGTGTTATGTAATGGATTAAGTATTAGATCAGTACCCCTAAAACAATAGATTTAGTAAAAAAAAGATTGTTTTGCCCAAAATGACAAATCCTATGAATTATAAAACCACCATAACACAGTTTCTTGAAAACTAGAAAAGAAAGAAAAAATAAATTGAATTTGGTATTGAAAATTGAAAACAAAATTAGGGGAAATATTTTTGTGTCTAGAAATCAGAAGATAATTTTAAATCGTGAGACAAAAATTAGTAAAGTAATGCTAAAACATTTATGGGTTCACCAATAGGTTTTACCCTATTTTTAATTTGATAATTAAATATCTATGAAAATAAGTAAAAAAATAGAGAGAGATTAGAATGCTAAAAATATACAATCATTAACAATTATTTCAACTTGTTAAATATGTAAATATGATATTTTTGGAAAACACTGGAAAGATAGTGACTTATCTTAGATCCAATTCTTGGTTGACTGTTTTGGATGTATGATAGTGAAAATAAATGAAAGATAATATTGTGACTACTCAAAATCAAGAATAAAATTTTAATAAGATTCTTGATAGGTCTATTCTCCTTGGATAATAGTTTAGGATGGTCATAGACTAATAACTGATATGAGTTGATTATGACTAAAATTTTATAGAGAAAAATAGATAATTGTGAAAGTCCATGATTAGAGGTAGAGTCTATGAATGTTCTTGGATGAGACAAAGATTCCTAGAAAATGATACACACCAATAATGTCCTTTGACTATGGATTTTACATGTTTACTATGAATAAATTATTAATATTACACTTATTAGTTGAGATGTTTCAATTTTGTTTGTGTCATGTGGAGATTGTTGTTTTCCTCCTCTCGATTTAGAAACTCTGGAGGTCTTTGTGAGAGCTAAAATCCTAAAAAAATAAGAGGGGGACTGTAATGGCTTATGTTGATACTAGTCACCCACTTGATGATTTAATACTACCTACATATCTAAATACTCCAAAGAGGGAATCACCCTATATATAGTTATCTCACCTAGAATTATTGTACAATTGTGTTCCTTGACTATATGTTTTTATCTATAAATATGTATTTGATACTTGAAAATGATAACTCTTGACTTGTCTTGACATGATTTAGACTTGGATTATGTCTACTCCTTATGAATGATCTTGAATTTAGGGAGAACAGGACATATTTTTATCAATGTGTAGTAGTTTACAAGTGCTAAATAGGTAGTTCCAAGCTAGTAATATTGAATGACCTTTGATTTATATTTGTATTAAATTATTTTGATAATTTCCTTTAGCTGACCTTATGAAATTTTTAGGAAGACCCACACACAAACGCACACACACATATTATAAAGTAGTTATTATTTGGTGTGGGATGAGGCTACTATAGGTGGATAGGTCTATAGTAATGGACCTATCTACCTAGGGTGGAGATGTCCTAGATAATTATGGATAACTATCCTAAGTTGGAGGCAATATGAAAGTGATGCAAAATAGGTTTTAAAATTAACTTCAAAATTTATGTGTAATATTGATGGAAAATAGAGGGTCAATATTGTATATAGATAAATGGTTTAGAGGATTGTCAAGTACTTGTGACAAGATTTAGGTATCTACATTTCCCCCCATTTACTCTAATAATAAAATTTCTACAATTAAAGGAGAGAGAATAAAATTTGAGAGTGTACAATACACTTTGTATTCAATAAGATAATCCATTTATGCATGGAACTTATTTTAGCATTCCCTACAATAGCACATGAAATAGTCATTCGTTCATATTTCAATTTTGAAAAATTTAAGATTTGTATATTTTAAAATTGAGAGCAAGGGAGGAGTACATGTGTATAAGATGAAACCACATTGCTCTGTAACTTATAAAATATGGTGAAGCATTGGAGAAAAATGTTCCTTTTTTAAACCACTTGGAGAATTAAACCATTAACAAATTTAGAGTGATTAAGTTGTAATTTTAAATAACTATTCAAGCACTTGAATTGGAAAAATGCATAATCTAAATATCATAAATGAGGGAAAGTGCCCAATGTACCAATCCAAAGAATATGGAACCATAATGGGTTCACTAAAAGTGATTCCAAGGTTTTTGAGTGTAATTATACTTGAATGGACATCACTCATAATAAAAAAATATGGAACCACATAATGGGTTAGCTAGAAGTAATGCCACAGCCATTGAGTGTCACTAAACTTGAGTATACATTACTCAATAATAAAATGAGTCATATCATTATAACATGATTGAAAGAAAATGAAGAATATGAATACCCCCATGATGTCCTCAGTGAAAAATAGATTTAAATTAAAGTAAACATTTGCCTTTGAATATATAAACTATATTGTATTTGATATGTGTGTGAACAAGTATCATTCCTTTTAACTTTGAAAATTATAAACATGTGCATGAACAAGTATCATGCCTCCTAGATCTATGCCAAATGATATAAAATGCTATGCATTGAGTAATTTTAGTGTCTATTTATATATAGTTGGTTATAAGTAGATTTGTTCATCTTAAAAATTACTAATTGTGTGAAAATATACATTAGTCAATTAGCCCAAATTTTATATAATTTATTATATTTTTGCTTCTAATTGAATTATAAGATATATTCTAGCCTATTTTGGGACACAGTTTTACCATAATTAATATGCATGTGTGGGTCTCATTTTCCCCAAAATTATAACATGCATTATTTATTTGTAATTTACAATTACACATACATACATACATACATACATACATATATACATATATACATACATACATATATATATATATATATATATATATATATATATATATATAGACACACACACACACACACACACACACATATACATACATATATATGTATATATACATACATACATACATACATATATATATATATATATATATATATATATATATATATATATATATATATATATATATATATATATGTATATATATATATATGTATGTATATGTATGTATATATGTATGTATATATATATATATATATATATATATATATGTATGTATGTGTATATATATATATATAGATATATATATATATATGTATGTATGTATGTATGTATGTATGTATGTATATATATATATATATATATATATATATATATATATGTATGTATGTATGTATGTATGTATGTATAAGTTTTGGGTTGTAGAGTCATAATATATTGTGAAGAAGCATTGTGCTAGGTTTGTTTGTAAAACCTTTGATATTTGAGTGTAAAAATATCCATTAGAGGATGGTTGTATTATTTGTGATGAAAGTCTATTATATTTTTTTTATATGTCTACATGAATATGATTGAAAGGATGAATTTTTTATATGTTCTATTGTTATTTTATTATTTCTTAGTGAACATGGATGATATTTTTTGTTGTTGTATTTTAGTATAATATGATGATGATGTGTGTACATATTCATTATTTTTTATATTAATATGGGTCTTAGTGTTTATTTTTATGCATTAGGTGATTATTTGGGTCTTCAAGTCTAAGTAATAGGATGGTGTAGTAGAATTTTAGTTTCTATTTATTTGTATGCTTACCATAGCCTACACAGTGCTTAACTAGGTAAAACAAAATCACAATAAATTATTTTTGTTATTAGGACCCTATTAAAATAAATAATGAATATTAAGTTTTAAAATGGTGGGATTTATATCTCTAGAGGATGTGGAAGCTTGGTTTGAAGATAAATCTTTAGAGTTTTTGAAAAATGTTGTTAGAATAAAATGTTTGAAGCCTAATAAGTTAGAAAATCATACTTTGTGAGATATTTTATGAGTTTCCAAATTACATCCAATAATGCTTAACTACATATGTGGTTGGAAGGACTAAAAAATTTAGAATTAAGTATGTTTTGATTGAAGAGTGAGTCAAGTAGTTGAAGGAATTAGATGAGGAGTGTGCATGTGTAATTAAATTACTTAGATAGATAAATCAATTCACAAAAATGGATATAAATATAGTTATCAAGAGGAAATCAACAAAAATATATTTCTATAATAAGATAATAATAGATAAATTACATGCCAAATGTTGAAAATAAAGTAGAGTACTGGAAATATAAGACTAAACCACTTTGAGGTGGAAACCTCAAAAACCATGTAATAAGAACATAATTTGTAATATGATTACCAAGTACAAATATAATGAAATAATATATAAGGTAATCACTAAAAAGGATCCCAAATGGATGCGAGAGCTGATCCAAGGAGAAATTATTAGAATACATGAGAGGCAAAGAGGGCATATGTTTGGTTTGCATAAAGGTGAAAGACACTACTTTATTTATAGTGATGTGCACATACAAGGTTACTTGTTTGAATATTATCCATGGGAAGATGATGATTGGATATATATAAATATAATGAAGATGTGAGACACAATAAATGTGAATGAGTCTTTGAATTTGATTCACTATACATTGAAACTCTTGCACATATACATTTAGAGGAGTAAATTAATCTAAAATTATTCAAGGTAAAGAAATCTACACTAATGAGGCATGATTATTTTATTTTGGGACAAATTTTATTTCAAATTATGAAGGAAAATTAAAATAAATGTGTGGAAAGAGAGTGCATGAAATAAAGAGTGGATAAGATAGAAATTGCCCAAACAAGAGGGGCTAATGCATAATGTTCATTGGGTGGAATGAATAGTCCATTAGTGAACCAAAAAATTACAAGTCATCTAGACACTACATAAGTGAGGTTAGGGATAAATATAGTGTTAGGAGGAGGGTATCTTAGTAGATTAGGAAGAGATATTGCATATGGGAGAAATAATCAATGATAACAACAATAATAATAAGTGATAACTCATCTAAAAATTTGTACAAAATGTTGATGAAGTTACCAAAACATATGGGATCAAGGATGATACAACACATTCATAAATGTGATATAATGTGTCATGAAAGGATTCAATACATAAGAGAAAAATTCTAGCCAATTTTTGACAACATTATTAGATCATGTGCATACCTAGTGTTTAGTCTATTTTGAATTGAATGAATCAAAATAATAGATCTAAACTATTGAAATTAAAATATAAGAATATTTATTATAAAATAGTAAAATAAAAAATATATAATTTGAGATTAGATAAAAATATTAAAATGGTCTATAGATATGAAAACCTCTTAAACTAGATCTTATGCTGATTGTGTAGGCTGACTATGACTGGAAACTAGTTGAGAAGCCCTGAAAACTATGTCACATCTAAAAACAAGGTTTCAAACTATGCTGAGAATTTTTTTTAAGAGGACAAGGATAAATTTCATCATTTTCTATTGAGTATGACCAATTCCTAAATGAATTTTCACCTAATTTATTGATTTGGGTCTCTAAGAATGTCCATGAGAGTTTACTAATTAATCATGTGTCATGATTTGCCATGCTAAAGACCTACAAAACATAAACCCTATATCAAGCACACAAAAAAAATAATAAATATTAAATGCCAAAAGGGGGAATATGGGTAGGGTAATAACTGAGCTACCCTAAAAAAACTCTTCATAATTTGAGTGCTACTTATATAGCTCTATTGGGCCTTAGGCTAATCTAGTTATCCCTCCTAAAGTGAGTGTGTGATCTATGACTGTGAAACTTTATGAATGTAGCTAGAAGATTGATTGAAATTATTGATAATGGATTCCTTTGAACTTCAATAATAAATATTCAAACTTTTCCTATGTTTGTTAGAATGCAAAAAAAATGAAATTGGAGTAAATAGTGTCTTTTACTCAATCTATAGTAAATTACTATGTGATTACTAGATGTATTTTGAATGACATATAAAGGGATATTTTGAATGTTTTTGATAACCATCCTTACTAAAAATTTTGGAGGGGTAAAAATAATATTTTAAATTTAAAAATTTATCATTAGATCATGGGAGACAAGGGCACACTAGTGGGTAAGGCCGTAGTGTAGCCTTGTCTAACCTAGTATGGTCTTATACAAGAAGGAAAAGACTAATGGAAAATGACTAATAGACATCTATAAGTATATTAGGGATGTTTGAATGATTTTATAGTGATTTTAGGATAATTTTTAGAGTATTAAATGCTCTTATGTATATTATAATTTAGTAGAATGGCGAATAGGTCAAATGAGGTAAGGATGTTGAGATTAAACATTGTCAACTTAATGATTAATTTTAAGTGTCTAAATTTTCTCTAATTTTGTTATAGTGATTAAATGAATTAAAATTAATATATTAAATTATATATTAACCTAAGTGTGTATACACACTTTATATTTTGATGCAAAACTTGATTGTGCAAGAAGCCTTGATTCAAAACCTACAACAATGCCATTGAAAGTAGTTATTGTTCATATTTGAAAGTTGAAAATATGACACTTTAAATTTTAATTTTGAAAATATACTAGGGAAATTATACATATAAAAGAGTATTAAAACTAATTTCCATGTAACTTGAAAGTGGATAAGTGTTTTCTCCCTTGTTGAGGCATTTGGATAAATGTTAAACTTGTGGTGAATTAAGAGTGATCAAGTATCAAATTGAAAACCTTTGAATGCCCTTGAGTTGGAAATATTGTATTCTAAAAATCTTAAAGGGGTGGAAACACCACATAGTGAAACCATAGACATTGAGTGTCACTAGACTCTAGCATGACTCACTTACAACATGAAGAAAACTCACACCATTGTAGATGGATCTAGACTCTATTTGAAGCTTTGAAAATTAAAATCTATTTAAACTTGATAATTTTGAAATTTATATATACTAACTTGAACATGAATGAGTATTATGCCCCATATACTATAATGCATTAATATTGAATTCCATTTGAACTTTGAAACTATTGAAACTTGTAACTATTTGAAATTGGCCACTTATAACTTTAAGAATGAGTGCACATGCATATCACATGCCCCCATAATTTTAAAATTATGAATCATGCTATAATTTTTTAAACTGTTTAGTGCCATAAATTTAAAATTTTCTCATGAAGACTTAAATTCTCAAGACAAGTCCATTGCGATGCCCCCATTTGGAAATTATAGACATAGCCTACAAGTCACTTATCTCAAAAGAGAATTTTAAAATAGATGAGATATTTAACACGTAGTATCACTTTAAACAATTAAATTATATTTCATCATAGTATTGAATATATTATTGAGTTATATATGAAACATGTGTTAGAGAGATATAACATTGAAACACATAGTCAACATGTGCATGATATATTTCAGTGAACCAAATTCATATTAGAGAGTAGTAATAATGCATGATATGAATCATGATGCCATACTAAGAGTAAAGAGTATGAATCATGCATGATATTAATCATGACACCATAATAAAAAATAATTAATATACAACCAATGTCATACAATGTCACATAGTTTGCATATAATGTCACATATAAACCCAAAAGCCACATATAAGGGATGTAAATGTTGTATAAATACACAAGGATAAGGTATACATGCAAATGGAATAATGATTCCATACAAGAAATAATTTTCACATAAAAGGCCAAGGGATACACACAATAACCAACGAAGTTGTAACTTTCATGCAATAAAGTAATAAATATGCATAGAAAAAATGAAACTAGTCTACATCCACCATAAGGATCCATGTCATTGTTAGCAAATAGCATTTTCATGTAACACAATGTAAAGTATCAGTGATTAGAAAAACATTTAGATTATATATATCTCAAAATTGTATAAATATTGTTGATAGATACAACCTATTAAATTTTTCAAAAATAAAAAAAAAGATGCCCCCGACTTAACATGTTTGTTGGGTAATAAGTGAATCTCGACATCAAGACCATGTAAAAGTATTTTTTATATCACACTCAAATACCTCGTGAAAAGGAATGTGTGTTAAAAAATTTAAATACATTATCTATCAAACATAGAATAAATAACATGTGGAAATAAGTGAGATAACAATAATTGAAAATGATTTACAGGTCCTAGTTTTGAAATTTTGAATTTTATTTCATTTTTTAGATTTTTTTCCATATTTATTTTTTTAATAATTTTAAAATATTAGAATTAAAAATTCCTTAAGAAGTAAGGCTAAAAAAATAGGGGAAGTGGAATGGAATTCAAATAATCTTCAACAAGGAGTTAAAGCATAGTATGAAAGGAAGGAAGGCAAGCCATGTGGCCCCTAATGCATGTGTAAATGAATCATAGCAATGTATCTCAAATGATTAATAAAGATAAGTATGCTTATGTTATTCAATGGGTAAGAGATAATTGTGATCATGTAAGTGCAAAGAAATATATAGCATGATAAGTATGCAATAGTGAGCAAGAATAATTATTGATAGTGTTTATAAGATAGTTGTTTTGCATTGTCAAATTAGTTTTAAAATCAAGAGGGAAATTGTCCAAAGTGAAAAATAAAGACAAGGGCTAGAAGAATGTCTAAAATGGGGATAGAAGAGGTGTTAATGAAGTAAAAATAAAAAATCTATGTACAAAGGTAGATATGTAATTATAAGACAATGATCCCATCAAGAGGATTTTAGGACTTGTTCTAAAGTCTTAACGTTAGGTTAGATTTTTGGTAGGTAACAAATAATTATTGTAAATGGGGTGTGCATCTTTTAGTAAAGACACCTCCATAAAATAAACTTACTTAGTTTAATTATTAGGTAGTTTTAATATTTTATTTTATTAATTAGAATTACCTTACGGGTTATTTTCCCATATTTAGTTGGTTATAGGATTAGTTGTTTTTACCGGTCATTAGTAAAAACTATATAAATCCATGTTTGCATTGTAAAAGGGTTAACTGAGTAAAGGCACCCTTATGTACTTATTTTTTTGAAATTAATAAAATACTTGTGCACTCGCACTAAGCAGGGACAAGGTTCAACCTATTTTGGTTCAGGAGTTATCAGTGGTATCAGAGCATGGTTATTTTGGGAGCTTGGTGAATTCGAAGGAGCAAGGTGAAAAATCAATTCACGTGATATCATTTGGCATGAAATAAGGTATGCCATATAGTATTGGTTTAAATATTTTGAAAAATTATTAAATTATTTTAATTTTTCAAATATTATTTATATTTAAACCTGTATATTTTCCATATACCACAGTCTGGTCTTTTTTTATCATTCATACTCCATTGTCTTGTGTTCAAACCTCCTCATCTGGCATAAAAATGAATTTTTAGCATTTTAATGTTATTAAATTCATTGTTTTTTGGCCAAAACCAGATTTGTACAGCCTATTTATTTTAAAAAACCTCTGTAATATTTATTCATGGCTGCCATTATTGATTCATCTCATTCTCAGGCCTCTTAATAGCTAAAACACCTGGCAATCTTGATCAAATGATATTAAACCCCTATTTTTTGCATTCAAATTGTAAATCTAAGAATGTTTTGAACTTGTACGACCTATGGTATGGCCTTTGAATGCCCAAGATTTATTTTGATCTCATTCCCTAAAAATACACCTCAAAAAATTTGCAAAACTCAGTGAAAATCCTTTTTACCTAGTTTGTATGGATTTGTACAGCCTATGAGAGAGAAAATAGGTGAAAAGAAAATTCCCAAGAGCTGCCATGGCATCCAAGGCAAACTTAGCACTGCAATAAAATTCAAAAATTTATTTTTTCTATTTCTAATATTTTTTATATCAAAAATTTGTCTTAGTGGGTCCCACGGGAGGAAGCTTGCTTGAGAAGGCTATAAAAAGGGATAATTTTGAATTTATTTACTCATATGTAATTTTTTTTAAATTTTCCCTCATACACAAAATTTGGAATAATTAAATTTTTTTGAGTATAATGTTTTGCAAATGCTCTTAGAGTAATTGGTTAAGCTTATCTTGTTAGAAGCTTGCAAAGGAGGAGGTCAAGGGTTCAAATCCCTTCTTTTTGGAGAAAGTTTTTTTTTGCTTTGGAATATGTTTTTTTGAAAAAGGAATATTCTTTTTTTAAATTTGAATATTGTAAAACACATACTTATTGTATTGTGTTATTTAATTTTTTGAAAAAGGGGAAATTCAATCATATTTCTTTTGTATTTTTGTGGTGAGATAATGTTGTAATTTGGCGAAATAAGGGCGTAATCATTGATTTTTTGGTGAGGTTAAGTGCAAAACCCATCAAAAATACTTATTTTTCTTTTACGCTCTACATGGAGGTTAAGTACAAAACCCTGTAGAAGCAGTGTCTTGTGCAGTGAGTGTGATATTTGTTTCATTTCTTTTGCATTTTGTTGCACTTTTCTCTACTGCACTTGCTTTCATTTCAAAATGCTAAAAATTTAGAATTTGCTTTCAGATGGTGATAGCTTAACAATTTCCAATTATTTAGATTGGAAACAATTGACGGAGGCTTCACTAGTGTTTAATGAGTTATGGGATATTGTTAAGAATGAAAATTCCACATTGCCAACAGAGCAGGCTAAATTAAATATATTCAATTTGCATGATTTTAAGGCCTTAGCTCTCATTAAATGTTGTTGTGCTTGTGATACTTATGTTCATATTGAAAATTCTCCTCGTAGCTACACTGCATGGAAAACATTGTCAGATTTGTTTGATAAGAAACCTAAGCATAAGAAGATAGATATTCATATGAAATTGTTTACTTTGTCATTAGATGAAGATGGGGATATGGGAGAATATATGTCTAAGTTTAAAAATATCACTACTGAGTACACTAAGGTTGGTTTTGGAAAACTAGATGATGACCTCATAGTTACTACTGCTTTGAAAGGTCTACCAGGGTCCTATAGGAATTTTGTTGAAATGTTGCATGTCTTTGGCAAGATCACAGGCATCACCTTTGATAAGTTGGCTAAGTTGCTCATCCAACATGACCTCTCTCTACCCAAGAAATCCAAGAAAACTAAAGAAGCCCATGTTTTATAGTCAAAGTCTAGTTCATCTTCATTTGGGCATCAAAACAATAGAGGAAATAGTTATAGAGTGGGTCGAGGTTACAGAGGAGGCAGATATCAAAATAGAGGTATGGGTCATTCAAATAATCAACAATCTAATAAATCACATTCACATGAAAAAAGTGATCAAGGACATGGTCACAACTCATATAAGGGTACAGGTCGAGGTAGATCAGACATTCAGTGTCATAGATGTGGAAAATTTGGTCACATTGCCTCACAATGTAGGATTCCTTTTGATAAAATTTAGAGGCCACAAAAAGTGACTAAGACTAACTCTGCTCAGTATGCTGATCATGACCATGATGAATCTAGTAATGTTGCCCATGAATCTACATTCACTACTTTGGGGTACATTGATTATATTGAATATGAGGCTAGAGATGAGCTCACAGATGTATGGGTTTTAGACACAAGAGCAACCAAACACATGACATGTAAGAGATATTTCTTTTGGTCTTATAAGGAAGCTTCTCTCTCTCCAGTTGCCTTAGCAGATAAGTCTATGCATACACCACTAGGACTTGGATCTATTCAGATTCTTCTTCCTAATGAGTCTATAAAATACTTGGAGGATGTTTGGTATGTTCCCATATTGAAGAAACACTTAATTTCTTTAGTAACTATTTGAAAGAAAGGTTATCAAATTGTTCTTGAAAATGGGCTCATTTACATCAATTCAGTGAAGGATGATTATAAAATAATGTATATAGGATATGAAGATGGAAACTTGGTTAGATTGCATTGTAAGGTGCTTCTTCTCAATATAGAACTTGCAGCAGTTGTTAACATAAGTATAAGTACTATGTCTACATAGAAATTATGGCATCTCCACTATGGACATTTTAATATCCACTCTTTAGTAGATTTTTAGAGATATGGTATGGTGAATGGGTTGCCCACTTTTCACAAAGATAGTATTCTTTGTGAATCATGTGTTTTGGGCAAACAAAATTGGGAAAAAATTCCTAAATAGTCATCTTGGAGAGCTAACAGATGTTTACAGTTAGTTCATAGTGATGTATGTGACATGAAAAAGTCATCCATTGGTGGGTGTAGATACTTTGTCTTGTTTATTGATGACTTTTCTGGGATGACTTGCATATTCTTTATGAAAAACAAATCTAAAGTTTTTGCTAAGTTTGTTGATTGGTTACACTTAGTCAAAAAAGAAACAGGTTCACATTTGGCCACTCTTTGTTCAGATAATGGAGGTGAGTATACCTCTAATGAATTTTTATATTATTGTCGAGAACATGGTATTCATCGACAATATAGTAATGCTTATACTCCACCACAAAATGGAGTATCTGAACAAATGAATGGAACTTTAAAGGGCACAACATGTGCCATGTTGCACTATAAATAGCTTAATGATAAGTTTTCGGCCAAAGCTATTGTTACTATAGTGTATTTGAGAAACAGGTCCCCCACAGTTGCACTTTTGGGACAAACTCCATATGAGGCATGGTATGGATTTAAACCAAAAGTTAAACACTTGAAAGTGTTTGGATGTGTTTGTTTTGCTTTGGTTCTTATTAAACATAGAACCAAGTTGGAACCACGAAGTCAAAAATGCATCTTTATTGGTTATTCTAAAGATAAAAAGAGGTTTCATTTACTTGCACAGGATTTAGGAAAATTTATAGTGAGTCGAGATGTAATATTTGATGAGTTTGGGACTATGAACACTGCAGAGATTGATTCTCAACATGATAGATTAGAGAGTAAAAATACAAAAAGAGATAAGGGTTTGAATAATGGGGATAACTCTTCAAAGTTATGGTATGAGACTCAAATTCCTTCACTTTCCTCTCCTTCATCTACAAGTTCATAGGTTGATGACTTATAAATTGTTGAAAATTCTCTAAGTCCCCCTTCGAATGATGCACATGTTAAGAATTTTGGAGTCCCTGATTTGAATAATTTGTCTAAGTATCCCAAATGGGCTCAAAGTACTTTTTCTAACTTGACAACAAATGAAGTTGGTTTAACAGGGCCCAAGAATTCTCAAAAATAGGTAAACTATGTTATGCTTGTTACTACTTCTTCCACTGAGGCATCCACTTTTGAGGAGGCATCTACTAAACATGTTTGGCAATAGGAAATGAAATGTGAGTATGATTCCATACTTAACAATAATACATGGGTTTTAGTTGATCCTCCTCCACATGTTAAACCCATCAAATGTAAATGGGTTTATAAGACTAATTATAAATCAGATGGCTCCATTGATAAACATAAGGCATGACTTGTTGAAAAAAGATATGCATAACAAGATGGTATTGACTATGAGGAAACATTTGCACCAACTGCCAAATGGCACACTATTTGTATGGTACTTGCTTTAGCAGCACAAAATAGTTGGAAAGTACATCAATTGGATGTTAAAGGTGCTTTTTTAAATGGTGATTTATAGGAAGAAGTCTATATGAAACAACCTCAGGGTTTTGTATAGGTGGGTGTTGAACACAAAGTATGTAAATTGATAAAAGCTTTATATGGACTCAAATAGGCACCCAGGTCTTGGTATGAGAAAATGGATTCATACTTGAAATCCATTGGTTTTCATCATAGTGAATCTGATGATACTCTCTATTTTTGAGTGCAGGGTAAGAAAATGGTGATACTTGTTCTCTATGTCGATGACTTGTTTCTCACAGGTAATGATGAAAACCATAACAAGTCTATGAAGAAGGAATTAAAAGATGGGTTTGAGATGACAGATCTTGGACTTCTTCACTACTATCTAGGCATAGAGGTAACTCAGAAAGAGCATAGTATTTCATTTCACAAACTAAGTATATTTCTAAGTTATTAGAGAGGTTTGGCATGAGTGATTACAAACCCGCCCTCACTCCCATGGAAAGTAACTTGAAATTGTCTAAGGATGATAGTAGTGCCTTTTTTGATGGCACCACATTTAGACAATTGGTGGGAGGTTTGATATACTTGATGACTACTGGGCTCGATATTTCATTTTCAATTGTAATTTTATCTAGGTTTATGCATGAGCCTAGAGAAATTCATTGGCATGCAGGAAAATGAGTACTTTGTTACCTTTGGGGAATGAAAACATATGGCCTTGAATACTGTCACAACAAGAACTTCAAACTTGTTGGATATTATGATGCAGATTTTGGTAGATGTGTGGATGACAAAGTGTCAGCCACAGGATACACTATGCATATGGGTTCAGCTGCCATTGCTTGGTGTTGTAAGAAGTAGGATATAGTGGCAAATTCATCAGCAGCATCAGAGTATATTGTAGAATGGGATGATTTTAGAGAAATTGTTTACCTTCGTCATATTCTTGAAGATCTTTAGGTTTCTCAATTTGCTCCTACACAGTTATACATTGATAATTATAGTGCAATCAAGATGTCCAAGAATCTAGTGTTTCATGTCAAAACAAAACATATGGATGTCAAATACCATTATCTGTGAATGCTGGTGGCAAAGAAAACTCTTGATCCAATATATTTCCCAATTGTCGATCAAACAGCTGATATCTTCACAAAACCCCTTGACAGAATCAAATTTGAAAAATTCAAAAAAATGCTTGGTATATGTCCAAAGACCTAATTTTGGATCATAGGGGGGTTTGTTAGGACTTGTTCCAAAGTCTTAATGTTAGGTTAGATTTTTGGTAAGTAATAAATAATTATTGTAAATGGGGCATGCATCTTTTAGTAAAGACACCCCCATAAAATAAACTTAGTTTAATTAGTAGGTAGTTTTAATGTTTTATATTTATTAATTAGGATTACCTTACGGGTTGTTTTCTCGTATTTAGTTGGTTATAGGATTAGTTGTTTTTACTGGTCATTGGTAAAAACTATATAAATCCATGTTTGCATTGTAAAAGGGTTAATGGAGTAAAGGCACTGTTATGTATTTGTTTTTTTGAAATTAATAAAACACTTGTGCACTCGCACTAAGCGGGGACAAGGTTCAACCTATTTTGTTTCAGGAGTTATCAGAGGATTCCTTTGTCTAGGTGTTGCTTCATTGGGATCATACAAATATTTAGTAGAATAGGGATCATGATCATCAATGTAAAAAACATCATAAGAGAGAATTAAATTCTTTAGTTGTGTTTAAAATTATAACATGCCATTTTGATTATCTTTTGTATCTATTTATGAGAGATTCACTGCACCATATATTAGAGTTATTTATTTATATTATGTTACTTTTCAATATTTGCATCATTATTAGGATTTTGCCTGCCAAGATAAACTAAAGAAGAATCATGTGTTCTTGGTTGATAATTAGGAAGATAAGTAGTTTGTGATTTGGCTTTATCTTTTTAATCTATGCATGAAGTAGATATATTATTTGATTCATGAGAAACTGTATTTGTATCATTAGAATTTGTAAGAATATTTTGCTTTGTAAATTCCTTAATGAGAATTTTTTCAAAAAAAATTGTTCTTTCTTATCTTAAATTTGTTATTGATACTTTTATTTTGGTAATTATTCATTTTAAATAATTTTTTTCATCTTATTCTTTTTATAATCTTGCTTTCTCTAATTTTTCTTTTTGAATCTTTTCTTGTTTTGAATTGTCATTTTCTATCCATTTTTTATCTTTGTTATTTTACAGATGTTTTTTAAGAGATGAAATATAAGTGGGTTCATTAATATATTTATCTATTATAATATCACCACTATCAATGATAGTTTGTATTTCATTCTTTAAATCCAAAAAACTATCTATATGATGATCATGTAATCTATGATATGCACAATAGTATTTTAATCTTCTTAAAAGAGGAACATAAGGTAATGTGATCAAGTTGTTTTGAATAATTTATCTTAGAATCTCACTTGAATCTTAATATATTTTTGTGTATTTTTTGAGTCATTAATTTTAGATGTATGTTGCTTATGAGGCACATGATAGATAGATGAAAATACATTATTAACACTAGCATACTTTGGATTCTTTGTAGAATTTCTATTATTTTCAAGTGATATGATCTTTGAATTGAAGCATTGATTTTGATTTTTTAATTATTATATTGAATTTTTAATAATTATGATTTTATCTTGAATGGATTCATAAACACAAACCCTAGGTATATTTGATTTAATATAAATACCATCAAGATGATATGTGGGAGGTGGATAGATAGGCTCTTCCTTTAGATAGAGATATTCATTGATTATAACTAAGTTAATTTATTTTTGTTAATCACTAACATTGAAAGAATTATTACTAGCAAGAGATGCATTATCATCATCTAGTAACTCTATTCTAAGATTATGACATTGTGGAGCATGAATAACATCATGCAAAGATAATCTTGAAGATGGAGTAGGAGCAATATCATAAGATGCGTGAAGAGAAATTCAATTTATTTCAATTGTAGCTTGTGATGTACCATGTAAGAGGAAGGAAGTTTATCCTTATTAGTTGACAAAGGGGAAGAATTATGACATGTAGGTTCAATATCCAGTATTTTTAAAGGAGTAAAATTATAAATTGATCCTTGATTTGAAATGCCTTTATTAAGAAATCATTTTTTGAAAGTACTTTGATATTTTTAAAATAAATTTACCTTTGAATGTTACACTATTTGAGGCTCTAAATTATTAGTGAAGGAATAAGGTGAATTTGAAGAAGATTCTAGAGGTGAATTTTTTTAATGGAATCATGTTCCCAAGTTGCATCAAAATCAAATTTTCTATTTATTACTATGTCATTAAAAGTCATAATCATTTGTGTATGCATATTCCATAAGTTTTTAATTATTATGATTTGTTCATTCATTATCATAAGAAAAAGGCATAACATGAGTAAAGAACAAAGAAGATTAAATACATGATATGTATAATGAATTTGAATACAATAAATGCAAAAAAATAGAGAACCTAATTATATTAGGTAATATAACATATTAAAAATAGATAAGCACTATGAATATAATACAATATGAATAAAATATGGTAATGACTATGAATACAATACAAGAAAAAATCAAAGTATAAGGGTGATCTAGGCAAGGGTTTGAATGATTGTGTGGGCTCTCAATTATACTTTCTCATTCATTGATTTATGTTAGCCCAATGTGTTGATGCATCTTTTGACATTTAACCAACAATTAAGTAGTTGTTGTTAAATCCTCCCTTTCTTGAAAGGAGGGATTTATTGAAAGAATAAAACCTTCCCCAAGATCTTGGTTACCAGGTCTGGGTACATAGGGTAACCAAGTCAGCTAATGTGCTCTATTCCATGTCAAGGGTCTTGGTATTGATGATTTGAATCAAAATAATTAACTATAAGTAAGATATTAAATAAATTTCATGCCTCCAATATTTTATTCCCTTCACCAACTAACTCCTCTCATTAGTTTATCATGTCCAAAAATGTAAAAATGCAACAATAATGATAAACTTCTGAGATAATTTATATAAAAGCAATCAGGATAAGTAATTAGATTCAAATTTTTGTATGCCTAAGTTAACCTCATCATAAACAAAGAGTAAAATATTAGATTTAAATATAAAAATGATTACTACACACACAAGTGAAACTAAATTTATCTGACTTAATGAATTCTTATTTAAACCAATATTCAATTGAGTCAAACTTAACATAACTTCAACTAAATACAGTGTAAGAGTCTAAAAGTGAGAGTAACTGTAAGAAATAAGGGCATTACTACCATAAAAATGCATAGAAAATGTCCATATAGACTTAAAAATTATACAATTATAAAATTCTTTACTTTTGATCAATAATGTACTAAAATTCATACAGTCATTAGACTCAGAAAATGGTTATGTAAATAACAAGTTTAAACAAGATAAGGGAAGAGATATACTATAAAATAAAAAAATAATATGGTCTTATATGTCTCCTTTCACAATCCACAAAGATCCATCCCCTAATATGGATAAGAGCTATCCTTAAATAGGCACACAGGCTTGTGGAGTATAAATGCAAACTCAAATGTAGACTTAAATTCAAATTCACTTCCATGAGGCAATTTTAGAAATCTTAGATATGGTTGTCCCACTTAAGGTTCATTGGGAATGAAACCGATTCAATTACATCATGATGATAGTTGGAAACATGTTAAATTAAATCAAGAATAATTGCCCATAATGAATTCAATTGGGATTATGTTGAGATCATCAGTTGCTAACTTTTTATGTAGTTAGAACCTTATCTCTCTAAGACAAATATTTTTTATTTTATTATTAATTTTTTATCCTCATACATAGGCTAAATTTATTATTCATGCCTCATTCATAATTTGGTTGGGCAATGATCTGATTCTGTGAATCAAATTAGATGCATGGTTGAATCCTGGCTTTTGATTGTTTTAACAGCTAGGCAAGTCCTCAAAATTTAGCTAGTGCCTTTCTAGCCGTGCAACCAACGTGTCCTTCATTCTGATAGGTTTCCTTCCACTTAAAACCTTATCACTTTCCTATATTTTTCCCTTGATTCAAACTTATAAATTGATTCTTTATTTACTTCTGTCATATACTTGACCATGTGTCCTCTTTTCATTTTCTTGGGCACTCTGGCCTTTGGTTTCTTCAATACCATGTGTTATCTTCTTATTCTTTTGGGTAATTCCATTTGTCACCATAAATGGTCTTATCTTTGGGATCATGGGATCTGAGATGTCACCACATGGTGACATTCCATTCACCCACTCATTTGGTGCTCTAACATTACACTTGGTTTAGATATAAATCTTGAGGTTAGTGGGGTAGAAAGATTATGCCATGTGGCATGATCCTACTAACCTACTAGCCTAAAGTATTTGCATATGTATAGACATCCTATGGATATTAGAGTGGTGGAATTATGTCACTAGCATCATACTTCTAACTCACTAACCTGGAGCACTATTGATGTCATCATGGAGAAAATCGATTAAGTGTTGAAAGACTTTTCAATTTAGCCCAAGACCACCAAGAGATCAACACATGGAATTGGGAGTTATCCTACATAATTGAATAATTCATTTGAAGTAATGTAAAAGTGACAAATGGCTCTGGGTAAATTTTATGAAATTGTCTAAAGTGTCAAATTCCCTTTTGGGTAGGTTAGAGTTGCCGAGAGATGTAGAAAATTGCCATTTAGTGCTGAGATTTTGACATGTAGAAAACCCTATGAAAAACACATAAATAACTAAGTATAGAACTAATAAATGCATAAAATTATCCATTTTGTTTTATTTAAAATAAAAAAAATTCCATTTACATGAAAAGTGACTAAGAGGTCAAATGTTATAAGCATTTAGTCATTCTGAACTGAAAGAAAATAACAATGTACAAAATCACTCAGGAAAATGAGTAATAAACTCTACAATAGTTAGATAATTTACACAAACCTAAGGTGAAATAGTCTAAAAAGAAGCAATAAAATATGTTTTAAAACATAATAAAATAAATAGATTAAGATTTATCATATCGATGTAAATTAATATATTAAAAATGAAGCAACCTAAGATGTAAATTTCTATGTCATATATTTTATAATGCAAAGTTAATTTTGTAGGCTTGGCTAGAAAAATGAAGCATAATCACATTTAAATCTTCACATCTATAAAATAGACTCCCAAGAAGGTTGATTCAAATAATCAACCACCAAACTCTGGGGAAGTATAAGATCAAACTCTAATGTAAAAAAGAGGATCCCCATTTTTAGACTAAAAATGGAGCATGTTGTGCAAGCAATAACAAATGGTGATTCGTATCAGGAAATACTTCTAAGTATTTCTAGAGTCTAGAATCTATAATTTCATAAGAAGATAAAGTATTATATATAAGCTATTATTTATAAAAAACTTGAATCTAGTAATTACTAAATTTTATAATAAAAAGTGACATACAAAGCTATGATCCTAAATAAAACAAACCAAAATCTAATAAGTACTAAATTTTATATTAAAAATTGACATGCTAAGTTATGATCCTATTAAAATCATCTATGTGTGTGATCAAGTGATTTATTCATTTATTTTTCATTCTTGCACCATGATTCAAATATACATACTATTGAAGGAAAAGAATTTACAATTCAACTTAGGGGGTAAGTGGTTTTGACATTACTCTATTGCCAGTCATGCATTCATATCCTTGATAGAGATACCTCTAGTCCCTTTCAAAATCCTTGATCCACTATTAACCAAGATAGAAATCCTATGGTGGAGATTACTGTAATCACCCTTTAAAGGAGGCTTTACAATTCATCCATAGAGGGTTGGGGACTAAACCATGGGTAAAATAAAATCAACAAGTCCATGACAACTTAAAAAATACAAAAATTAGAGTAATGCTTCATTTTCTTTAAATATTTCATTAAGTTCATTAGATGGCTTCAAATAAGAAAATAGTTATTATAAATGCATAAGTTCTTTAAAGAATTATTGAACTTTAGAATTCAATAAATGATCAAAGTAATAACAAAATTTTCAAATAATTTTTTCAAGTAAAATTTGCAATTAGAATCTTTGAGTGCCATTTATGTTATCTTTACAATATCCCTTCATTTTATTATTGTGATTAGCAAGAAGACAACAAAGACAAAAATAGTTTGGACATACCCAATGAAGATTAAAAATAGAAAACAAATGAATCAAAACCTAAACTAAGAAACAATGGATAGGTAAGAAAAATAGAAAGCAAAAGAGAAGTTATTTATAGGGCTTTCCCAAGACACTCAAGATTGGAAGTAATGCTTGAGTAATTGTCTATTGATAGGCAATGGGACATCCTCACTAGTAAGACACCTTAGGAAGAATGCATTCTCTCCTAGGATTTTAGATATTTGATAGGGACCAATTCATAATACACCAAATTTTGTATGTTGTCCCTTTTGTTCATGAGCCCTATCCTATAAAAGGACCAAATCTGAGATCCATAAGGCCTTTACTTTGGCCCTTTTGTCAAACTAGAATTTAGCTACCTCTTGATGTCTATTAAAGTACAAAAAACCTTCATCTCATTTTTATTCCAACTACATTAGGTTCAAGAGGTGGGCCTCTATTACATCATTAGTTTCTAGGTACTCTTTAATGAACAACAAGATAGGGATTCTTAGGTTGGTTGGGAAGATAGGATCTTGGCCATACACCAAATGATAGGGAGAGGTCCCCAATGCAGAATTGACCCTAGTATATCTAACCTTAAATCAAATTTAAGCATGTTATGCCAACCCCTTGGGTTTTTTTCTATTTTTTTCTTAATTATACTCAATAAATTCTTATTTTTTGATTCAACCAACCCATTACGCTATGGATAATAATTGGAATAAAAATTAAGAGTTACTTGATGATCATAAGCCCATTCAATGAATTACAAGGAGGAGAAATTAGGGCCATTATAACATTCTAGTGTGGTGGGCATACCAAACCTTATGGAAATGCATTCTTCTAAGAATTGAATGACTATATCTATGATGCAATTTTGGAGAGGTTGGGCTTCAACCTAATGAGTATAGTAATTAATTCTTGTCATCATAAATTTATGGCCAACAAATGAATTATAGGTATTGATGGCCCCCAAAAAGTCCATTCTCCACTTAGAAAAGGGTCAAGCAACAATGATCAATAATAGTGGCAACACTAGAGCGTGTTCATGAGATGTAGTGATTTTGTAAATGTGACAATTCCTCACATGTATCTGAGCATCCTTGAAAAATGTGGCTAATAATAACCTACCCTCAATATTTGATGAGTTATAGTACTTTCTAAACCATTCTCAATTCTATATTTCCCATGGAAGTCTCTAAGTACTACAAATGCTTCCTCTTTATTTAGGCATCTTAGATATATTCCTTCATGGTTTCTTCTATAGATAATACCCATTTTGATTATGAAATAGATGATTCTCAAGTACATTAGCCTATGTTTCATAGAATTTAAGTGCCTAGGACACTCATTATTTATAAGATACCCAAAAACATATGTTTACCAAACATCATTCATGATGTTGTGTAATGAGTATTATTGGAAATAATTTGTGGATCCACCTCAATGATTGTTCTATAGAGTCCTTATCCTCAGATGATCTTTATTATATGTACAGTTTAATATTCAAGGTATGGTCATCCATTTTTCATTAGCAATGCCTTCATGAGTAGATTAGATACCACAACAAACACCTTGTTGGTGTAGAATATAATTCTTGAACTTATTAACAACCATGATCAAGGAAAATGCCTTTTTATCTAGTGTAGAGCATATTATTTCAACATTCCTGAGTGGGTTTCTCATAAAGGACACTAGTATTTCATCTCCCACCTCCTTTTATGTCAATACTACTTCCATAGAGTTCTCTAATGCAAATGTGTAAAGGAAAAAGGGTTCTATATAGTATGGGTTGATGAGCACTGGGGTGTTAGAAATAACAGCCTTGATTTGGTAAAAATCCATATTCACCTAGATAGTCTTATTCACCCTATCATCCTTCTTCAACATGTTTTTAAGTGGTCTGATTATCTCAAAAAAAATGAGATAAATTTTATCATAAAGTTAATCTTGCTGAAGAAACTCTTTAGCTCATTCTTAGTGCTAGGTTGTGGGTTTTCAAATTTTCCTCCACTCTATTAGGGTCTATGGATATTCCCCTATCAAATATAATGTGGCCTAGTAATTTACATTTAGTCCCTCTAAATAAACATTTATCGAGATTCAAAGAAACCCATGGTCTCTACACACCTACAACACTTTCCTCAGATCTTTTACATGATATAATATCTTCTTGGAGAAGATTGTAAGGTCATCCACATAAATAGCTATGTACTTTCCCATTAAGTCCTTGAAGGCAATATCCATGGCCCTCTAAAAAGTGGCACCTTCATTGATCAGGCTAAAAGGAATTCTTTTGTAGTCATAGGTGACTCACTTGGTAGTGAAATATGTCTTGATTCTATCTTCATAATTGACTAACACTTGGTTGTAACCTGAGCACCCATAAAAGAAGGACATCATCTAGGCACCATTTATAATATGCAACACTTCATCTAATGAAGGCAAGGGGTAGTTATAATTTTTAGAAGCCTTGTTGAGGTTATAAAAATCAACACACAATTTGATCTCCCCACTCTTTTTCCTCATCGATAATAGGTTTTGAACCCATGTATAATGTCTCACCAAGAACAAGATCCTTGATACCACTATTTTCTACACTTATTTAAAAATTAAGGGCTCTAGTAGTGGATTTGCCAGCCTCTATCTTTATCTAAATGGATTTATTCTAGTCTTAAGGGGGATAGTGTGCATTAGAAAGGAAGTGTTGAAGACATTGAGATATTCATAACTACATGTTATCACGTCCTTAAATTCATTGAGATTTTGAACCAAATATCACTTCTCTTATATGGTGCAAGTGGTACCCAGCAACACATTCTTAATTTCATTGGCTCTACTTAGATTACACTGATCATGTAGCATACCCTTGACTAGGGTGGACTTATTTTCATTTTCATGGTAGTCCATGTGAAATAACCTTTCAAGTAAGATCATCCCTTTTGGTATGCCATTAGTTTTCAGGTTCACCATATCATCCTCATTGAATTCAAAGTCTTCTCAACTGTACTCATCAATGATTTTATCCATACACACTTTAGCATTGGTGATGAATTATGTTGGTCATCACTGAAGACTTGGAAATTGTTGATGTTATTGGGGATTGAAGGGGTAAAGAGTAACTCTACTAATATTTTTCTCATTCTAGAATGGGAAATGGGTTTTAAGGTACTCATAGTGGTAGCCAATGTATCTTCTAAATAATTCTTGTATCTAGGTAAAGTATGAATACCAAAAGTATCAAAGTCTTTAATTAAGTCCTAGACTTGGTTGTGATATCTAGACAAAAATTTATCATTGTAATAATATTGGTTTTTAGCCTATCTAACTACCTATTTAGATTCACCCAATTCCTTGATGTTCTTCACTTTCTTACCAAGGTCAAACAATAAACCATGACCTAATGATTCATACTCAACTACATTATTGGTGAAATGAAATTGGAGATGTACAAAAACAAAATAAGACTTCCCTCTTAGATTTATCAATTTCACCCTAGCACTACATCCATTTTTAGACTTTTAACCATCAAATTTCAATGTCCATAAGTATAGGACTATAGTTAGCACTAGTGTCTTGGGCAATAAAGGTGTTGCTACTATATTTAGCTCTTGATGATTAGTTGGATCCAAACTATCATCCCTGGCTATGTGGTGGATTGGAATTACTTGTGAATAACACAAATACTATTCTCTCTTGTTAAATTCACCATGCCATGGTATACCACATGTAGGAGTGATATCCTATAAGGGTGATAACTCTAAGGCTTTACCTAAGTCTTCCTTATCTAGTAGATGTAATCCTTTCACCTCTAGGGTCTACTACACACTAAACATGTTAATAGAGATGGCATCATGCCTCCCTTCTTATTTATCTAGCACATATACTCCTAATTTATATTCCTCATAAAGGATCTCATTTATTCTAGTGTACTCAGTGATCATATGGACCACCCTAGGTTCTCATTCTATTACGGTCTAGTTAGGAAAATCATTCCAAGGTAGCCACATGTAGATAAAATTAGTGGATAAATATCCATTCAGAGTCCTTGACGAATCTTGACTCAATAACATGCCATATTAATCTAAGATATCCACCACTTGGATATTGATGTATTGTCAAATCCTTGGATCAAATGCTAATTGCATTTGAATATTGTTTGTCTCTCTAACTACCTTTACCTCCATTTTTTATTGTTGTAAATCCTTCCTATTTTATTTTTTATATGTTAGGCCTAGCTACTAGTAGATGGCATAAGGCATGACATTCCCAAAATCACCTGAATCAACCAAATAGTTGTGTAATTTTTTACCAAATATCTTGATTGTTAAGAAGAAAGGGGGAGCTATAGTCTTCTTATTATAAAGAGAAATATGTACCTAATAAAATTAGTAGGTTCTTTCTATTTATTACCAGATAACTCTTTCAAAAAATATTCCCTCTAATTATAAATTTGAAGCAACTCAAACATATTTATATTGGCCTTAGTCTTCTTAAGATCTTTTACGATATCATAACTAAGTTTATACTTCTCTATTTACTTATTATTTGGGGCATACATAGTAATATTTTTGGGTGGATAAGAGGTAGGAGGTCCTTTTAGTGGATGGGTATTATTACCTAAATTCACATGAGCTAGAATCTGAGTGTTATTTGGTGGAGTATAGGTGGTTAGTGGACTGACTGACTTACTACTGAGTTTATAATTGTTCCCTCTCTAGAACTATCTAAAAGCATGGGTTTTTTCTATATTGTCTTCATACTCATTTCTAGCTTCAAATGGAAATTTTTAAATTTCTAACACAAAGGCCGTGTCTAAGTTCTCTCATTAAAGGATTTGGTTATCTTTTGGAGTTGGTAAAATCTCCATATTATCCACCTCCTTCTAGAATATGTTTAAATTAACCAAGATTTTAAATAATTGGTTCATGTATGGTCTATAGTGTTGTGTAATCTGCACCAAGTGGGTAAGGTTAGGTCCATGAAATTAATATAATGGGAATCATTATTGTTTTGATTTCCACTATTAAGAGGACTAGGAACATTTCCATTATTAGGCCTAAAATTCCATTGTTAAAATAACAATTTCATTTTTACCCTTGACAATTTCATTGAAGTATTTTAAAAAATTTATATAATGTGTAATAATTCACTGATATATGCCCTAATTTTACCAAAGTTACAATTAATTTCACTAAAGATATGATCGATTTCACTGAAGATGTAACCAATTTTGTTATTTACAATAGAAGATAAAAAACATAAAATATAGACAATGTAGGGAAAATAATCCATAATAGAGAGTTGTTAATAGAGGAGAATAGACACAGGGAGATCCAAAAAGTTGTAAAAGTAGGAAAATAGACAAAAGACTTCTTAAAAATGATTTTTTTGGCAACTTCTACAATTTTTCTATTGTTAAAAAAATGAAAAAGAAAATATGAAAGATAAAACAAAGTCAGATGAGAATAGAAAGGTTAGGAACAAAAAAACTACAGAAAGAAGATGATATTTTAACAACAAAAATGATTTCACTATTTTCTTCCACAATTTCACTAATAATGTTATCGATTTCACTATTACAGAGGAGTGAATAAAAATAGATAAGATAAAATAGAGTTAGATGCAAATATAAAGGTTATGAAAAATAAAAACTATATAAATATGATGAAATTTAATAGTAAAAATGATTTCATTATTTGTTCCTATGATTTCACTGATGATCTTCTAATTTCAATGTTACATAGGTATAAATAAAGTAAACTAGAAAAAGTCAAACAATGTCCTATAACTATAAAAAAACCCTCCAAGACAAAGATTAAATGAATGTGCATAAAGAAAGCAATAAAAACAACTGAATTAAGCTCCTAAGTACATCTAGGATGTCTATTCTTTTAAAGATGAGGAAAAGTCCCATTGAGTGTGCCAAAATGTATAATCTATAATTATAAAATGCAACTAATAAATCAAACTAATTGAAATCAAATCTAAACTAGAAACCTAGACTTTAATGATATAACAACAAATGAAATAAGCAAACTAAACACACACTTACTAAATCAAAGTGAAATAAACCTCCTCCATGATGATTAAAAGTGATTTTCTCTTTGAATTCAATGGATGTGGATGCTCAATTCTTCTTCAAAGTAAAGGGAGTTGGGAAATTTTTTGGTATGAAAATGGATTTTTTATGGATTGGATTCTTTGGAAAATTTTATAGCACTTTGTTATCATAAATGTGTATGATTAAAAGTGATGACTTCCATGTCAATGTATAGGCTTATGAGAGGTTGATCAAATGATTGAGGATTATTTAAATTTTTCCATTTATTAAAATAATCAATGAAAGAGAATTAGTCTTCATCTATGAGGATGATGACCAATTCTATAGGTTGAGAAAAAAGAGGTTGGTTGAGTGATTTAGCAATAATGGATCAAGTTAGTTGGTTGAGTCATCAAAAAGGTTGAAATGTTCTAAGGTAACTCACAAGGTGGCTGAGGAAGTTGAGTAAAGTGGTTAGATGAGTCAACACATGGTTGAGACAAATGCGGAGGATGTTTGAGTGAGGTGGAAAATCCAAATTTTAATTAGTTTTAGAGGCAAATAGGTGTACATAATTAATTCATTAAGAATTAATCAATTATTCAAAATTTAGATGGAAATAATACGTTAATTTAAATTTTAATTATGGAATGAGAAGGGTTAGTGTGTCAAAGTGAATTTATACACTAAATGGTGAAATTTAGGTGTCTACACATTAGACCACCATAATGTTTGGAGAGAGTATGCAAACACTTATAAGGATTCAAACCTAGGTCTAATAGACTACCCAAAATTGGTATCACTTGTGATTATATTGGTATTTTTATATTTCATCAATTCATCAATTAAATAAAATAGAGCACTATTGTTATGAATAGAATGGTTATTGTCAGTGTAATTGAGAATGATAATGGAAAAAGCTTAGAAACATGTGTATCTATATCTATTTGTATATGAAATCATTCATCGATCAATAAAATTATACAAGAGTCATATTTAATTTAAAAATCCTTTTCCATTATTCTTATAATTATTTTTAGAGTTTTCTAATTAGATTTTCAATAGTCAAATTAGTCATAATTTTCATTTAGGTAGTTTTGACTCATATAAATTGACACATGGTGCATTCTCTAAATTTTTAGAGGATTCATTGGATAGATGAAACTTTTTAATAATGAGATAACACATGTTTCAATCATGTATTGGGTAATTTAAATAGTTAATGACATGTCATTGAACTTTGCACATGTATTTTCATGTGCTTCTTTAAGTCCATCACCTGAAATAGCCTCTCATTACCTCTCACCATTGTCACCCAAATCACCCTTAAATATTTCACCACTTTCATGATTTGTATGTAATTTCCATTCCTTTATAATTCCTCATTACTCAAGCTCACTATTAAACAAAATGTCTCCTCTCCACATAACTCATTGTTGTATGAAAGAACACCCAACTTTATTTTCCACCATCACCTCCATCAGAAATATTAAATTCTTATTGTTAAATGCTTCGTGAAAAAATTTGATACATGATTAGTGGCAATGGGTTTTTATTGAAGTACAATTTATGATTTACACTCTTTTACTTTACAGAACCCCACTTTACCAAAACATAAACTTACATCCATTTTTTGATGTAACTTATACCTTTGGGAAACTACTAGTTTAATTTCTATGGAAAGATGCAAAAAAAATCCATTATCCATTTTTAACCTCAATTAATTCCAAATAGGGCCTAAATTTGAAGGTCATATATCCGTATTTACATTTTTTAGCCATAAAATACAATCATTTTTAAGGAGAGTATTAGATGAAAGATGAAATTTTAGGTAGATTGTTAAACACTATAAAGGATTATATTCAATATATATATATTTATCTAATTATTATTTATTATACTATAAATTATATTTAAATATGAATGGAAAAGTTGAATAGATAATCATCATCAAAAAAATAATGATAGGTAGGTTTGATCATCAAATTGAGGACCTAATTCCAAATCATACAATTTGTATCAATGTCACCAAGGCCTAAACTTGATGGCCAACCCTACCATCAAGAATGTTATTAATGATGGTTATCTATTTAAAATTTCCATTTAAATGTTAACATAATTTATATTAGGATGAATAAACCTTAAAAAATCATATATTTATTATAATCATTTATATGTTTTGATGGTTTAGCTAATTTTTTGCCTTCATCTAATATGGTCTCTTAAAAAAATTGATTGTATATTACGGATACAAAATGTTTATATGTCTATACAACCATAAAATTTAATCCTTGGCTATCACAAATAAATAAAATAATATTCATGCATTCATTCATATATGTCGGCTAATATTTACTCAACCCATGGCAGTGTGTAATGACATTTATTATCCTTGCTAGAAATTAATGTACAAGCTAAGTGGTGAGAAAATAAAAATGAAGTGTCATGAAAACCTAGATAAATTTTCAAAATCATTTCAAAATTTATTGGGTCTATAAATTAAATGAAAAGTGATTACTATTCTTTCCATGTTTGTAAGCTCGATTGACAATTCTATAAATTAACCTTCAAATTTGTGTTGAGGGAAAGCTAATAAAGCTTCCAAGGTGAATCTTTAGGTGTGTATGTCACTATTTTCACTTTTGTTTCAAGGTCTAATATAAGGAAAAATATATTAATTTTTAAATCCTTTAGTGTTTCCGGTGTTGGATTTTTAGGAATCTTGAAGAGGCTTTGAGTTTTTACAAAAATGGTATGAAATATTTTAAGCCATGTGTATCTTTTGAAAATTTTCTACAACTTTTTTTTTTAGTTTAGTTTATTTGGTTATTATTTATTTGTTATTGTATAATATTTAAATATATTAAAAAACACATCTTTTTATCCTAGGTTAGATCTATTAGAGAATCATGTCATTAGGAAGAATGTTTCATTAATTCAAATAACATTTTGAATGCTTCTAGATTTTACATATATGTCTATTAGAGCAATCAGTGAATAAATAATGAGAAATGTTATTATGGTTTTTAAGGTGGGAAATTATATTGGAATTAAATAAGCCTCATTTTCATGAATTCAAAATGAGGAATACACCATGAAAATTTTATGCCAAGCTACCCTTATACCTTATTGACATATATATTTTGGTGGTTGTATGCTAAACATAACCATGTGATTTAAAGTCTAATGTAAAAAATACATATGTGCATGCCTCTTCTTCCATGTTTCAAATTCTAATTTTTTCACATGAACCTTTCCTCATAAAATTAATCATGAACTAATAAATTAATTTAAGTGGAATTGGTGGATATTGTGATCTTTTAAGTATGAGCAAACCATGTGTTAGAGATTTGATGCTTCATAGTCCATAAATATTAAATTTAATATTTATAGACATAAGATAAAATCTACCTTTGATTATGATTTAATGAATGTCCATATCATGTTTCAAAGCTCCCATTTTAGCACAAGATGGGAGGATTGTATCAAATGTAGTGGAGTTTGGCTTTGCACCTACCAATTGCATTTGATTAAATGTCTCTTAGACCTTATCATCAAGAATATTTGGTGTATATTATGGTTATGTTGAACATTTTCAATACATTCCATTTTAACTCTTGTGAAATTCAAGTTCAATGATTTTGGGTACCTTGATTGAGTATGGAAGTTAATGTGTGAGTGAAAAATACTAACATGTTTATATTATGCAATGTAGTTTCTTGACTTATACATTATTTTTATGCTAACTTTTTTGTTATGCTCAGCTGAAAAGGGGGATATTATTTTTTGTATTGTCAATTTAGCCTTTCTTGTATCAGCCTAACATAAGAATCATTCTTAATTGAAATAGGGGATATTCCATTCCATATTGTTAGCTCAGCATTATTTGTATCAGCCTCACATAAGTCTCATGTTGAGCTAAAGGAAGGTTATTAGAGAACAAAGTAGTTAATTATTAATTATTTCAATTTAACTTTTAACCACCTAAAATTTTCATTTTATTATCCACAACAATTATTTTATCTAAAATAAGTGATTTTTTTAAAGATATTCTTAAAAAAATTAAGAATGGGCATGAGTTCTAGATCTTGAACCTACTTAAATGTGAAAATAAAAACATGGATGATAACACTTTTATTGGTGGATACCTTAGTATGAACTATTGACATGAAATTTCCCTCATTTTTGTTAGTATAATTTTGGGTCAATTATTATATGCTATTTTTTATTTATAACTTTCACAAATTTTATGAACCAATTTATTTTGTAGACTAGTGCATATTTATTTTAGAGTCCTCACTATTCTTAGTACCTTAGTTATCATAGTAATAATTACTCATATTATTCTAGTTCTCAAAACCTAGTTATTATCTATTATTCTGAAATGAATGATAAATCTTGAAAAATTTGAAAACAACATACATCAATGATAGACCTATAATTTTGGACATCATTGGATTATGCATAAAATTAAATATAAAATGTATTTTTTTAGCAAAGAAATTTCCAATACCGTGAAGAGTTAGGTGATGATTAACCATAATCACATATAAACACATAATCTTGTTAATCTAATAAACATTCAAGAGGATAATAATCTATATTAAGAAGTACGGATGCATACGATCCCCTTTATCTATCCATAAATGGGGTTTTTATCCCTTTATGGATTTACGAAAAAAGATTAGATTGTACTAAATTATGTCATTGCCATAGATGTTTCCAAATCGGTAGTCTTGGATTTGTAGATCTTGAGATAAGATGTCTTCAAGGGAGTTAAAATATATATTTTTAGGATAAGAAGACTCCATGATTCCCACAACATTGATAAAATCTTTCAACTAATCTCATTTCCAAGATATAATTAAAAAGTTCAAGATTTATAATATTGGTTCCTCTTGCAGATATTAGTCGAGTAATAATTTTCTAAAATAGAAGCATAAATTTAAATTTTTATATAATTCCCATCATAATAAATTCCTTTATAAGTATACTTCATAAAAAATTGAAACTATAAAATGTAGTATTGATAACATATACAATGCATGGCTTTAGAAATAGGCCCAATGAAATTGAGCATGTGTAATCCAACTATAAATTATAGTTTAAAAAGATTCCTTGAGAGCATCCCAATTATGAAACCACATTTCTCAATGATAAGATGATTACCAAGTTTTTTGGTTGTAAAATCAACCATTTCTAAGTGAATACCGTAGAGTTGAGGCTTTTAAAAACATCTTTAATACCATTAAATAATTTATAGAGAAATAAATGCACTCTTATAGGCAAAAAAAAACTATGGATAAAACTCACCTTTAGTAAAGTTTGATTGTTTTTTTCATAATTTCCAAGTCTCCAATTGTAATAGATAATAATATCTTATGAGTGGGTAGATTCCATAGTACATTAATGACCAAAATGAAAGAAGTTTATGTAACTATTGACCATTTTGACCACATGTCAAAATGGGTCAACCCCCTAGAATAATTTTTTTTATATAGGGGTATAATATAATTTCATGGGGTGTTTCATAGTGTATTTGATGCCATTTAATATGTTTTACCCTTGGTCATGGCCTAATTAGTCCTTATGTCATTTTAAGTCACTTAGGGGTCATTTTGAGGTCATATATGAAAGTCGCATAGTTTTCAAGGTATCCAAGTGTTATATTTTTTCTTCCAATATCTAATTTTTTATATTCCCTATCAATAATGCCAATCCATTTAAAACTTGCAAGTTCTCTAACTAAAAAATCAAGAAAATAACTAAAAAAGGAGTTTGGCACTTATACGGCCTATAGGGGAGTGTGACATGTGTGGTGTCCTTTTGGGATTACTCTTCAATTTCCATGGACTTATCTCAGCATTTTATAAACTTTTAAAGTGCTAAAAATAGTCAAAAACCATTTTACTCCTTCATCACCCTTCTAGACAAGCAAAACTAATCAACAGGTTTATGCTTAGTATGACCAGTTGGAGAATTTTTATACCAAATTAATTTATTGGGTGATATTAAACTCAGTTTAATTAATTATCATAAAAATATTTCAAAAATTGGTCACTTTTTATTTATGAACCATCCTTTACAAGTTGACTGTGTTTTTTTTTTCTTGTTCAAACCCATACCATACAAGTTTCCTTCTCATATGGATAGGTCTATAAAATCCAATTTCCTGGATTATTTTTATAGGATATTTACTCCCTCCTCTAATGTTTCCCAATCTTTATTTCATGTTTTTAAAGGATTCCATGGATCAAATAAATCAAGTTGTAGCGAGGTGTTACCATGTGAGGTATGTCAAGTTTCACTACTTGCAAAATGTTTCTTTCTCTACAAAGGGCTTCAAATGATTATGAGATGATGTGATTCATGTATTTAATCTCATCCTAAACCTTATTATTTCCAATATTACCATCAAAGATAAACATCATGAGGAACACACAATCATATATGAAAACACATTCAACTTTCTACTTGTTCCTGACTATAACCATGGTGCCTTGAGGTGTGAAAGCATTCATAAAGGTGTTTGAGAAGTCCATAATGTGTTATAAAAATTATTTTTACATGATAAAATCAACTAAACCCCTCTAAATATCATAATAATAAATGTGATGGTATTCCTTGTTACAATTATACACAGTCAACCATGAATGAGCATACACAAGAGCCTCTTAGGAGAATGTCATGTTATAATGGAATCCTTGACACATGTTTCAAATATTTCAATGTATAAATATTGAATTTATATACCTTAATAGACCTTTGTAATTTCTAAGCTTAATATAAGTCCATTCACCATGCTTACTTCCCATACTCATAGTCATTACCTTGTAACCTACAGTGACCACCTATAAGTGGCACCTACAAAGAATGAAAAATGTTGCTTATAGATGTTGGAGTAGGTTTTGAAAACTTTAGTGAAGTATTAAGGTGTTGAAGATATCATATAATCCATGGTGAATTGGTAGAGTACCAAGCAAATTTGAAGAACCATATGCATTGTTAAAGATTGAATTCCACTACCCTGTGTTTTAAAATGGACACCTATAGGTAAAACTAGTAGAGACTGAGAAAGGTTATAAAATAGTTTTGGATCCTAATTAATCTATCTTTAGGGTATAAATATATGGAGTATCCTAACAATACATTTTAAATCATTAGATTGACAATCAGGGTTGAGGATCACCTTCAAACCAAGATGACTATGTTTAGGGATCAAATCCCTAGAAACACAAAATAGAGAACCTACCCCTTTTGTGGATACATATGACAATGTGGAAATAATATTTAATGAATTAAAAATTTATAATATTATATCCCCATATATGGTAAGATCCTTAAAAAAGTAGGAGGGTGTTAGTGGAGAGTAGTTTTTAAAGGGCTCTAACATTGACATTTGTTCACTAAAGTTTGTTAGTGTTATCTATAGGTTTTGGACCTCAAGGGGACTTCACTTCCCAAGGTGGAAATAGAAGGAATATTCCATGTTTGAATGGTCCTATCAAGTGTGAAAGGGCACACTAATGACTTGGAAGAGGCCTAAATTTCAAGGTAATGGCCATATATTCATCTACAAGTGTATATTACCCTAAAGAGGCTACCTACAGCTTGCCTGTAGATGTTCATAAAGCTCTTAAAATAAAATTTGAATATACTAAGCCTAAAAACATGATAAAGTTTACATAATAATTCAATTGAAGATTTACAAAGGGTTTCTAAAGATATGTGGCATAGTTTCCAAGGTGGATACACACCTATAGAACCCCTAGTATCCCATCACAGTCAACTACAGTTGATTGTAGTTGACAAGGAGCAAGAGTAGGGTGATATGAAGGTTAGTATAGTACAAACATGATGCATTTAGTTCTAGGTGAGTTATAATATGATATAAAGGACCTCAATAAGGTATTAAGGGAAATTAATAAGGTTTGTAGTTACATCAACACCTATAGGTAGGCCCCATTTCCAAGGTAAAACACAGTCAGTATGTCATACAAACATATTTGAGCAAAGATGGTGGTTAGGAATGTAATTATGGATGATAAAAGGTTTTTAAACATATTTAACACCTTTAAAATTAAATTTTACATCACTTGACACTCTTATAACATGGAAGTAGAGCATAAAGTGAGTTTCGAGCACACTATAACCCAGATTTGCAACCCTACATAGTCAACAGTTATGCCCAATCAAGTATAAGGTATGTTATGAATAGATTGGCAAGGGTTAAGATTTTAAATATGTATGAAATAATTTAATAATGTTGTTATACACCTAAATATACTCTCATATAGTGAAAACAAGTCATGGTAAGACTCCTTCAAGCAACCTACAATCCAATATGTAAAGTCTACATATAATGGGTTACTTAGGGTTTTACCTTGAGATTTTAAGGCATTTTGAGTATTAGAAACTTGATAAAAACCTAAAAATTTATGTATAAGGTATCCATGACCTATTAAATACTCTCATGTATTCAATTCTCCTAAGGCATCAAGGGAGATTCCCTATGTTTTGTCTCAGATAGAGGTCACTCAAAAATGCACAGACCCTATAGACTTAGTGGAGACATGATAACAAGGTGAGTTTAGGATTGATTAAACCATTAAATACATTTTGGAAAATTTTTATAGGTATGGGAAAACATGGAAAACCATGCACAGGTGTCTAATACCAATTAAGATGTTCAATATTCACAAGGGTGCAAGTAGACCAACATGTCTCAACTAAGCCTAGAGCCCATCTAGAGGGTCAAATTAATTTATAACCTTATATGAGAACTAAAATTAACTATAAAATGTTTATATGGATATTTGAAATTTGTTTAAGATATTGAAATGTAAAGAAATACATAGGAAAGACATTTTGTGCTTAACACCAATTTAGGCCTATGTAGAATGGTATACAAAGATCAATAGGCTAGTTTTGAATGCTCACATATTCTTGGAGGTTGTGCATGGAATTTAAAGGAGATTTGGAAAGTTTAAGAGGGTCATAATATTTTATTTTTTGAAATTGTTTCTTGATTTCAACATCACAAGTCTATGAACCAACATTAAGAATGAAAAAAGCCTAAAACCCTTTAAAATGACCTAATTCAAAAAAAAAGAGATGCATAAAAATGGAATATAATGGCATAAAAAGTGGTTGGAGGTTATATAAGACACTTAAAGGATCCTCTCCATCAACTTGAGGTATTCCTTACTTGTACGAACATGGAGAAAATGAGGTTTTATTGATTATTTTTTATGTTTTATAAGTTCTAGGAGGTTTCAAGAGATGAAATAAAATTTGGGATAAGTATTGAGACTTGAGATAAATCCTAATGTTAAATTATTGTAACATAAAATCTAGTATGTTTTCCTACAGGTGCCTTCACTTCAACTAGTCAAACCTACTAAAGTGAGCAAACTAGTGAGAAGGATGAAGACTTCAATTGGATGGCCTTTTAAGGTCTACCTAAGGAATATAAGGATATGGGAAGTTT
Organism: Torreya grandis; assembly: GCA_037957365.1. Lineage (NCBI taxonomy): Eukaryota > Viridiplantae > Streptophyta > Pinopsida > Cupressales > Taxaceae > Torreya > Torreya grandis. The sequence goes on from JARHVA010001403.1 coordinate 40,521, forward strand.
TTAAATTTTTCATTCACTCTTATGTACATATTTTTATGGAAAATTGAAAGCAATTTGGTGTCAAGTGTGAGGGGTGAGTGAAATAGGAGTTATTTGGACTAGAGGCAGTGATAGCTCACCTCCACAAGAATCCTAATGATTAGGTATACAAAAAATGCATGGTTGAGAATATATATAACCCTTACCTATTATTTAAATCATTATATATATCCATATTTAGTTTTGGGACGTTCCAACAGGGATAAATGATGAAGGTAGTTTTTTTAATAAGCAAGAGGAATCCTACACCACATTTCATTGAGTTTCATACCTTTGAGGGCCATTTTTCCTATCAAACCTTGTATGGTCTATCTCACACTAATTATCATACATTTATAACTCATTTTATCATCATGACACATATCTTAGTGAATTTTTAAATTCACTCTCTCCTCCTCTCTCTTAAATTTTATAAGTAGCAACCATTTTAGCTATTGTATTCTAATTCCACTCTATGTGTTGTGAAACCCTACTAGAATGACATTGTATTTTTCTTTTGAAAAATTAATTCATGTTTTTTTTTATTTAATGAACATTTTTATAAGTGTGCAAAGTGATTTATGGTGATGCAAAGTGATAATCTTCTATCCTTTCTTCCCTTATCCTTTCATGTTTATGCAAGAGTTCCTATTCTAACAGGTCATATGAAGTGTCATCAAGTATCTAGGACTATATTTTAAGTGTAAAATTAGACTTAGTGTCTAAAAATAGCCTATGGTTTACTTACCTTAGATATCCTTCATACATCTCACCTCCACATTGAAACACTCATGCTAGAATCTCTTAGGACTTGGAATTTAGCTTGTATGCCTTGTTTCTTAGTGTAGGAAGTATAATGGTAATATGGAAATCATATTGGTATATCACCCCCTTATATTATTTTTATTTAATGCAACTTATATCCCTTTTCCCCATAAGTAATCAACTAGTTTAGGTGATAAGCACTTTAAGATACATTCAAGGAGTTAACCCTTTAACATACAGGCCCACTTCTACTATAAGAGGAACCACATACCTAAAATTGTTCCCATGTTTCCTAAATATATAATAGGCTTGAACACCCTCTTATATGGTGTAATATCTGGTGACAATAGTTATGGCATGCCTAGTGGGACCAAGTTCCAAGAGAGTGGAAATGTTGTCGGTGTGTCTTTCCTTTAATTAGCTTTTAGAAGCAAGAAAGTTAGTACTAGTGGAAACTCTGAATGAAAAATCCTATTCGTAAGTATCCTAGGTATATCTCATGAAATATTTTTATCAATTTTTGTATCTCATTTTACATATGAGGTTGATATGAATAGCTATGATGAATACCCCAATCATGAACCTCTTTATTAGCCTTGTTATAAACCACATTTTACTCCTCAATAGTCCTACTACAATGGCTACCAATCCTATTATCCATGGCAGCCCTATAGTCCTCCATTTCCCTCTCCATATGGATGGCATGGTGTTATAAATCCCCATGAGGAAGGCTTATAATAAACCTATCAATAAATGCCTCCCTATCAGTTCATATTCCCAATATGAGCCATATCATTCATACTATGATGCCTATCAACCTCAAGAGTACCCATATGAGTCTTGACATGAGAAATCAGATGATTAAATAGATTATACACAAAGATAATACAAGATAAGGTATGAATTCCTAGAAACTCAAATCCAACAACATAGAGCTGGCCTTAACCCCCATCACAACCCTCCTCCTCTTCCATCAGCCCCATCTTATGTCCAATCCTTCATGGCACTCCTACCAAAGCTTTTAGATAGAGAAGACAATATAGGAACATGGGATAATGAGTTTTTTGTGCTTCCTAACCATCTCATAAAATGGTTAGGAAATTTTTTCTAAATATGGATGAGTATATGAGAGGTGGTTGAATATGAAAATCAATGGGGTATCAAAGAACAAATGAAATTTGAAAAGAAGTACCTTTAATACTCAATAGATAGGATAAAGATGTGGGAAGATAAAGGACCTAAAAATGAACATGTTGCTATTGAGTATCCTCAAGGAAGCTATTGGTAAGATGTAACTTCTACTTATGTAAGTGTTTTTCTTTTTTATCAACCCCCAAAAAAACTTCCCCACGAGCTTACTAGTAGATTCCTCTTTCTTAAATCCACTCACAATCCCTCTACTACCCCTCATACTCAATCCTCAATTCATAAACCTTACACTACACCTCATATTACATCTCTTTCACATGAGCCTATCCATCAACCTTCCATCTCACCCTTTTTTGAAAAATAACCCATCTTAAGGGAAGTAGTGAAGAGGAAAGAGCCCAAGTCATAGTTGATCAAGAAGATGTCATGAGTGAATATGAGGAAGAGATCACCATAGGGACTCCCTTTGGTGAACACAAGGGCAACTTAACCTTTTTGAATGAGGAGAAAAATATTGAGGACTCTTTTTCATATATCCATGAGGAATATAGCCAAGACTTGAAGAAAGAGATATTTGAAGAATACTCCATATCTGATCATGAAGTGGTGGATGGCCTTCTCAATCATGAAGTGGAGAGTACTATCAAGGATGAAGGTCAAGTCATTCCTCAAGAAGTTATATTCCTAAAAGAGTCTCATGATACTAAGGTAGAAGATATATTTCTTAGAGATGAATCAATACCTCTATCTAATTTTGAATCATCCTCAGATGCATTAAAGCATGAAGAACATCATCTTGATGACCTCATACATCAAGAAGACAAGATTGAAGAAGTAGTGGTTCTAGGTGACAAAGAGATTGAAGATGATTGATAGTTGAAAATGAATATTTTTAAAGAGCTTGAATATATTTTCCAAGTTAAGGGTCAATTACTTGAGAAGGTGGATGTAGACATAAAAAATCCACACATGATGGTTTCAAATGTCATAACTCCCTTATGCCCCAACTCAACCTTTCAATCAAAAACCAAACCTAGCCATAGTAATATTGACCTATTGACTAAACCCACCTCTTTATATCAAATTGACCTTGACCCTCAATCATTGATGGTTACCCTAAACATCGATGGTCACCTTGATCATTGACAATTAGGTTCCACCATCTAAACCAACTTAACTAACCCATCACTCCAAAATTCTTTTTTATAATTAGTTTATCTAATTCATGTGAGAGATAATGCATTCATGAATTAAAATTAGATATCAAGTTGAACACCTTGTTAACATCTTATTAAACATTTCCTTATTATAAGAAGAAAGGAATAGGAGGTGAAAAGTGATCTATAACTATCAAGAGATTTTACATCTAGAGTTCCTTTTAGTAGTGTTCTTCCAGAAATCTAGCAATCTAGCCATCATAATAGAGAGATGACTTACCATCACCCCTTGGATGACAAGCAAGTATTGTTACTCTACCAAAATCATGCTAGACTCCATCAACAAGATAACCACCTCAACCATTCACCATATCAACCATCAGTAAGCTAATTATTTGTTTTTAATCTGTAAATTATTTTGTTTCCATTTCACAATCAATCTAGTATAAACCAATCTCCTAGAATTGTCTTCTATGATCCCATAAATTTAACCTTTCAACACTCAAACCCAATGAATAATAACTAACAATAGTCATCTTGACTACTGATAGTCTATCTAACTACTGACATTTACCTCAACCACCAATGAACACCTCAACTACTAACGGTCATAGCAATTGCTAATGGTCATTGTGGTAGAAGATAATAGCAAGTTATTTTCAACCTTCTAACCTCAACCAATTATAAATTTTTATTCTTATGTTGTTCATAGATCCCCAACCTATTTTTTGAATCACACCTAACCTATTTAGCATCAGTATTGATTTGCTTATTGCTATATTAGTCATTTTAGTCTATTTATTTATCAAGCATTTCTTGTATTACATTTCAATATATTCTATGATTTATACAAGTACTTTATCTATTATTTTCTAAACTTAATTTCTTAAAATATTTAGATTGATATCCCCCATGAAAGATCTTGATTTTGAGATATAACAACGCTATGCAATCCACCTAGCTATCTATTTAACCAACCATTTTCTTTAGTTTTATCTTATTTGTAAGTTGTTCCTCCGAAGCCAAAGAAGACCTCTCTATAATCATCTGATTCAATGCTTTCACAACTAAATAGGTTTTTCAACCATACCCATATATAGTTTCTTTCTTCTTCCTCTCTTAGAATATAATCTAAAATTCTCTAAAACATTTTAGTATGCTTGATGGGATCCTTGAGTCTCTACTTGGGTTTATTTTTTTTACATCTACATGTTCTTCTCCCTATTCTATGTTCATAAATGAAATTAAAATTTCTTTTGGGTTTAAAATCAAACTACATACATTGGTTGCTTGAAAGTTTTATCCCACTAACGCAAAGTAATTTGATTGTAGCATCACTTTTATCACACACACAAACCAAACCACCTACATCAATCAAAGATATAAATAACTCGACATAAGGCCAGACTAGGATTGCATCACCTAGCAATCACCTTACCCTTTCTCAACAATCATACTTAGAGGTCATTACCAAGGGGAGAACCAAATCAACTCTCTAGTTGAGTATAAACTTTCAAAATTGATATATATTAGCTAAGCACATGATACCCTTATCGTTATGGTGTGTGGAGTGAGGGGGTAGGATACAATACCAAGCCACCTATTGATTTCTAATATAGATCCTTTTGAGATCCTAAACAAAACCTAAAACCAACCATTAGTCACATAATTTATTACAAAGCTTAAATCATAAACCAAAAGAGAGACTCAAAGCAACTATAGGACTTAACATAATTTTTAGTGTGTGTTTGATTTCCTTGATCATTTATTATCTTCTCTCTATTTGAGTGGTGAATTTATTTTTTTATTCTCTCTCCCTTATCTTGCTTGGTTCTAACTCACTGGCAACTAAGGAACCTAGCAGAATAGAACTCATCACCAAACCAATCAAGCTCTTTTGCCTCTTCATCTATGGAGTATGTCTCTGAACTAGAAGACTCTTCTCTCCCTTTGGTATGTCCTTTCCCTCAAGTAGTTCCCTAAGGAGATATAGACTTTTCCCCCTTCTTAGATAATAACCCTATGGCCCTTCAACATTATCTCAACACCATGTCTCACCATACCCATACTTTGGTCTCACTTGTAGACCCACTTTATGGCATGCCTTCCCACCTTATAGGGAACCCTTTTATTGCCATGGTTAAACTCAACCATTGACCACCTAAGCATATTTATTTGCCAATAATCCCTTTGATACTACTATGGAAAACTAACCTACCCAATAGACCAACACCCTTATGCCTTCCACCCCCACCAACCACTCCTATACCCTAGGAAAAACCCAACCATTAACCACTTATACTCCCCTCACCATGGTAAGACCTATTAATAGCATTTCCAGCCTTATTTTGGCTACCCCAAATCTATTATTCATTACTCCACTTTAAAATCTTGTCGTGTCTATACCTTCTACCTTACCATTAATCAATACAAAGGTCACCACCTTTCCTTTAGATATAAACCCAACCTCAAATCCTAACTAACCTACCTTAACCTCTCAACAGCTGCCCATCACACCCAAATTGGGTTACATCCCTAACCCACAAGGGCATGTACCTCTACCCACTACCCAACCACCTACATCCACTTACCCATACATATCATCCTCCCAACCACCTGTGTCCACTTTTCAATTTGTGGTAGCTTTTCAACCTCCAACCAACTATCAATATATTAACCAACCACCATAATAGTATGCACCTCATAAATTTTTAGGTGTACAACCCCAAATAAATCTAATGAAAATGCTCATGGATAAAATGACTACCTTATATTCATCCATATCTGGTGCTCACAACATCTTATCATATGACTAGATATGTAATGATCCCATTTGTCCCTATTAGACCATATCCTTCTTAATGGGAACTTCCCAAGTTTTATAAATTTAAAAGTAAGGAGGACCCCAAACAACACCTCAAAGAATTTAGGCATTCATGTTATTTGATTGCCTACAATGATGATCTCCTTATTTTTACCTTCCCCATGTCCCTGTCTGGTCCAGCACTAGATTCATATAGTTCCATATCGAAACATTCTCTCTTCTCTTTCACCTAGATAGCCCAAACTTTTTTGGATCACTTTTAAAATAAACATCTCCAAAAATGTTTCCATCACTAACCTTTACTCTATCCAAAATTTGATGATGAATCTATTGTCAATTTTGTAGCCCATTGGAGGATCCTAATCAATCAAATTTCCTTCTCTTTACCCCAACCCAAATTGATAAAACTTTTACTTGAGCATGCACCAATCACATCTCTTCTACATTATGTGTTGATAGATTCATAACCTTTGACTAGGATTTTACCATGGTGTGTAAGCTATAAAATAGAGCCATTGATGAATGAAAGTTAAATTTGAAAAACAAAAACTCTACGTACAAATCCAATGATGCCTCTTCATCTATACCAGGAAACCAAACCAATACCAATGCCAAAATCAAGGGAACATATAATGTGTTTTTCCTTAAGACCACTCCTCCACCATTTCTCAATCAACCAAACTCCTCTAACTCAAAATAAAACACAAAAAACCAAAAATCAAAAAAATCAAAAGAAATTTATTCTACTTGGGGAATCTTATGCTTTAATCCTAAACAAGTTACTAAGAGATAATATCATATAACTTCCTCCCATCAAACCCCCTCAACAATTTGATTCTTCTCTTCTTGTACCTTGTTGGTACAATGAGAATGGACTATGTGCTTTCCATTAAGTAGTTGGGCATGATGTTATTAGGTGTAATACCTTTAAAAACATTATCCAAACCCTCACTAATAAGGGGGAGCTTGTGTTGGACAACCCCAATGCATCTCTGAACCAAGACTTTGACATTTTTAGATAACCTTTTCCTGATCATGCACATACCAAATATGAGATTAATAAAGCTATGTGCTCTCATGATGCCCATACCATCAATATGGTTCTTGATGTGCTCATTGCTAAAGAACCTAGCACCCAATCTACATGTTATTCCTCCTCTTCACCTATTGAGATAGTGGAATTGCCTTCTCTTTGTTTGGATACCCAAACCATGGAATTAAAATTTTCACCTCCTCTACTTACTGAGTTAGTGGAGTCATCAACCCCTCCTTCAACTGATATACATGAATAAGCAACCATCACCACTTTACCTCTTCCTTCAATAACCAAAAAATTTGCTTCCCTTTTGGAGACCATTCTCAAGGAAGAAAACACCATGTCTACACCTCCTATAGATAAACCACCCATCCAAACCTTACATCCTTTTATTGATAAAAAGGATGAGATCACCATTCCCCTTTCTCAACCTATAGGTTTATCTTTCGAGCCCACTACCAAGGGAACAAGACTAGTCTATAAACCATTCTCTAAACTAGTTTAGAGATTGGATTTTGTCTTCAAACCTAATATAGATTGATTCAAATTTTGGAAATACTTGGGGCTTACTTACATCACCAAATAAGATCCTCTAACCACCTCTTTGATGGACCAGCCCATTACTTCTATCATCCAACCTGCTATCATATGAATCGAACCAATAAAAACCTCTACCAACCCAACCATTTCTCAACCATCCAAAGCAAAAAAATACCAAATAACCAAATCATCCTCTATCACTTCAACCAAACCAACTAAAAACATGGGTGTCTTCCCTACAGAAAGCCTTAATAATCCATCCTTGAAACTAGATATAGCCTCACCAAACCCACCAACCAAGCACCAAACCAAATCAACCAAGGAGCTAAAACCAACAAAAGGCTAGAAGGATATATTTTTGTCATCCTCAACCTTATATTCTATACTAGGGCCTCACCTTTCTACTTTGATTAAGAATCTAACTATTTTAACTAAAACCCAACCACCACTTTTGGTTACCCTATCACTCTTACTTTCTGACATGCCCATCTTTCCCAAGCCATCAATAACCAACCTATCTACCTTGGTATCCCCTACCTCAAACTTATCACCCATTAATAACACCACCTTACCCAAAATCTCTACCACCAATCTTGTTTATCAAAAGACTTCCATCTCACCAACCAAAAGCAGCTGCTCTAAACCCTCCCCACCTTTATCTGAGTCTTACTCAACTATTTTCCAAAGGTTACTACAAGAATATTTATTAACCTTACCTCCTATTATACCATTTAAACCTCTAGGTCTAAAACCCATCTAGTATAATGACTGCTATGTATGTGCCTATCATAAGACACCCAATCATGACATGGAGATCTGTAAATCTCTCCAAACCATAATCTATCATCTCTATGATGAGGATGATATATTAATAGATGAACCTACCATGATTCCACTACTAATCCAATGAAAAACAATAACTACCCAATGCCTGCCTACTCCCCCACTCTCACCTTAGATTGATGAGGAACCAAACTAATCTCCTACCATAACTCTTCCCTCTATCCATACTATTCATGTGTTCACATGGTCACACACTCATAAAAAGGATAAGGGTAAGGATAAAGTGTCTATCCCATAGACATACCCATCTTCCACCTCCCAACCAAGTTAAATTCAAGCACCTTCACCTTCAGCCAAACCCAAGGTATCTATCTTGGGTACCTCTAAATCTAACCCCTTTGAATCAATCAAAAGAGTGGTCCTCAAAAAACTTCACCAAACCCTAACAGAGATGACCTTATATGAGTTTATTTTTACCTCACCTCATCATCACCAAGAAATTATAGAGGAATTTTGATCAATAAAGGTTCAACCTAAAGACCCTCAACCAAATTATAGAGGCATTTCAATCAATAGAGGTCCAACCTAAAGACCCTCAACCTCTATGAGCCTTTGTTAGCACTCTCTAAATTTCTAACCTTGTCAACTTCAAAGATTTGAAAATACCTTTTATCCACCCTAATGACCCAAATCCCCCTCTTTTCATCACTACCTACATCAACAAAACCCATATCAAATGGGTTATGATTGATGGGGGAAGTATTAATATCATATCCTCTCATGCCTATGATCAACTTAAGCTACCAAATAATGTCATAGCTAAAACCTCAGTCATCTTTTGATCCTTTAGCAACACCATGGCCACTACTCTAGGAACCATTGTCCATCATATCCATTTAGGAGCTCACACACTCCCCAAACTCTTTTATGTAGTGGAAGGTGAATTAAAATACAATGTTTTACTAGGATGATCTTGGATTCACTCCATGGGTTGCGTACCATCTACCCTTTATTATTACATCAAATTTGAGCATGAATATCAGTTATCACTATACAAGATGACCCGAGTCCCTTCTCATCATGGAAAATGACTTATCGACCCAATGATGTCCTCCTACCTCCATCTAGCACACCCTCATCATCCAAAGACAAGCCCTTAACCATAAAGGATGAAGCCATATCTCCTTCAACCAATACAACATCTTCTATCTCATCAATCCCTTCAAACCAAATCCCCACCATAGACCACTTGGAATCCACATTCTAACTTCTTTCATTTGGGGAATATCACCTCTTCACCCATGACACTTTCCCTACTCCCCAAGAGTATGGGATACTTGACTAGCAACCTAGTTATGACCCAAATATCAAAACCATTATCCCTTTTGGGCCTTTAAATTATCAAACCCATTTCATTTATGGAGGACTTATAAAAACCTTGGCACTTTCACCACCTCTTTTTCACCCTAACCATTCACCTCTAGCTTATCCTATCTAGATAAACCAGAGTTCCAAGATATACCTCCACCAGTGTGCTTAGAAGGCATTTGGTCTTGGATGATATGAACATGGGCCACACAAGTTGATTTCAATTTAAGACTATAAATCCTCATGAGAAACATGGCCTCAACTTCATTCCACCTATAAAGAAAACCAAATTACTTATCACCACCATTGTTAAGGAAGACATCCCTTCCTCACCAACCTCTTCTCCACCTGACTGTGAGGATGATGACATCATCCCACCTAGTTTTTTTTATCAATAATATTAGCCTCAGACCCTTAACTTATCAAATGTAAGCAACAATCATAACCATCCCTTTGACCCATATTGAGATGATAGGAGATGACTCTCATACCATTAATACCATGTAGTGTGAGGATGATGATTCCATTTTCACCTATCTTGGTACACTAGATTCTTCCATCCATAAATCCTTTCCTCCTGAGACTTCAACCATGTTGAATGAATCCACCATGGATATCAACTTGGGCACTCTAGACAACCTCAACATTATCAAAATTGGCCAATCATTGAATTTTTAAGAACTTTGAGGTTTCCCCTCCTTTTTTCAAGACTACAACATAACATTTGCTTGGTCTTATAGTGACATGCTTGGAATTGACCCCTCCATCACTACCCATAACATAATCACCAACCATGATACCAAACCCACTAGATAGAAAATTCAATGAATGCACCCTTGCATAACCCTTCTCTTTAAAGAAGAGCTTCAATATATCCTATATATAAATTTCATTCAATCCATTGATTACCCCAAATGGGTCTCAAATATCATACCTATCACTAAATCCATAGGGGGACTATGCATCTATGTGGATTTTCATGACCTCAACCTTGATTTCCCAAAAGACAACTTTCCTCTACCAAGAATCGATAAGTAGTTGATATTATAGTTGGCCACGAGATGTTATCTCTCATGGATAGATTCTCAGGTTATAATAAGATCCTAATTACCCCCAAAGATCAACATAAAATCACCTTTATCACCCCATGGGGGACCTTCTACTATAGGGTCATGCCTTTTAGACTAAAGATCACTGGTGTAACCTACTAATGTGCCATGACTTATATCTTCCATGATCTCATCAACAAAATTGTTGAGGACTATGTGGATGACCTTCTTAGGAAATCCAAATAACGTAAAGATAATTTGACCATTCTCAAAATTATCTTTAAGTGACTCATCCATTACCATATCCACCTTAACCCTAAGAAGTACATTTTTTGGGTCTTTTCAAGAAATCTCCTTGGCTTTATTATCTCTCTTCAAGAAATCAAAGTCTATCTTGTCAAAATTAAAGCCATCCTCAACATGTTTCCTTTTATCAACCTTAATCAACTCCATAGTTTTCAAGGGAAGCTCCAAGCCATTCATCATTTTATCTCTCAACTTTTGGATTGATTTCAACCCTCCCATCACCTCCTAAATAAGGATGTCTCTTTCAAGTGGAATGAATATTGTCAAAAGGCCTTTGATTCACTCAAATATTACCTTTTTTCCCCACCTATCCTCACCCCTTATAAGGATGACCAACCTTTCTACCTTTATATATCTACCATCAACCACTCCCTAGGGGAGATTATTACTCATTAGGATGAACAACACAAAGAGAAAGCCATATACTACATTAGTTGTATGCTTGTAAAGTACAAGATGTAGTATACCCATACTGAGAAACTTTGCTAGCTCTGGTCTTCATGGAGACCAATCTTCACCACTACCTTCTTAACCAAAAAACCTATGTCATAACAAATACTGACCCACTCAAGTATATGCACTCCAAGCCATACCAAAACCAACATATGGCAAAGTGGCTCATGCTTTTAGTTTAGTTTGACCTTGAGTTTCTATAATATAAGTCAATTAAAGGGAAATTCATTATCAACCAATTGGTTGAAGCACCTTTAGCAGATAATTGACCTCCTCCTCTTGAGTTTCTTGATGATTCCATCTTGAACCTCTCTCATGGAGACTTCACCTATCAAGTGACCATGTTCTTTGATGGATCAATGTGTCAATCTGGTGGGGGAGTTAGCATTATCCTTATTTTCCTTCATGTTAAACCTCTTACTTTATCTTTCAAGATAGATTTCAAATGTACCAACAATATGGTTGAGTATGAAGCCCTAATCATAGGCCTTCAAACTACATTATCCTTGGAATTCAAAATGATTAACATCTTTGGTGACTCTCAATTAGTGGTCAATCAAATAAATGGCTCTTACTAGTGTAAGAATGATGTTTTTCAATAATACAAACAACTAGTTGATGAACTCTTAGCATCATTTGAACACTATCATATCCAATCCACCATGTGGTCTACCAACAAGTTTATCGACATCATGGCCTCCCTCACCTATTAGATCCCATTTTTACCCTATGAATCTAAGTTATCTATTGTTATCCACAGACTCACCCAACCCTCTTATGTCGAACCCAACTCTCCCACCATCTTTAATGTGGAGGAGACCCAATCTAATCTTTGGTATCAACAAACCTTTAACTATCTTAACCTTGTTATCATTCCTTTTAGTCTTTTTAGGAATTATCTAAGACAATTTATCCATAGTACCTCATGTTATACCATTATAGGGGGAATTATTTATAAACTTGACTTTGATGGTCTCATATTCCGTTGCCTACATAGTCACAAAACCTCTAATGCTATCATGGAAATACATGATGGGATCTATGGGGGGAACTTCAATGGCCTAGCCATTGCTAAATGCATCGAACACCTTGGATACTACTATCCTACCCTTAACCAATACTATTGTGATTATGTGAAAAAAGTGTGTTAAGTGTTAACAACATGCCAATTTGCATCATGCACCTATCCATAGTCTTCACATATCCACTAATTTTTGGCCCTTCTCACAATGGGGTTTGGACCTTATTAGTGAAATTAATCCCCATTCTTCATAGTGACATCATTCTATAATCATTGAGACCAAATATTTTACCAAATGGGTAGAGGTTATTTCTTTAGTCTCAACCGAAGCAGAAAATATTATTGATTTCATTAATCATCACATCATCTACTGCTTTGGTGTTTTTCACAAAATCATCACTGATAATGGAAAATGTTTTTAAAACAAGTAAGTCTAGGGTCTTTATGATTCATTTGGTATTAATTTAAGTTTCTCATTACCCTATCACCCTCAATTGAATGAATAAGTAGAAGTCTCTAATAAAAGTCTTAACAACATGCTCACTAAAATGGTTAATACATCTGGTCAGGATTGGCATTTGCACATCCCCTTTGCCTTATGGTCATATCATACTAGCATTTAAAACTTATGAAGGATACCCCATTTTATCTTGTATTTAGAGTGGAGGTTTTCTTACCTATCAAAGTCTAAATTCCTTCACTTTGTATATCCCTAGAGGATCTCATTTCTAAAAATTATTATCATTAGCACTATTTATCCCATCTTGATGAGCATCATTTTATTGTCCTCACCCATCTTCATATCTATCAAGAGTACATCAATCATGCTTATAATAAACACCTTAGAGTGCAAAAATTCAATATCAAAGACCTCATCCTAAAGGAAAACCAACATGTCACCAATATGGAGAAAAACAAGTAGGGAAAGTTTGATTTTAATTGGCTTGGACCTTATATCATAACCCACAAGTATGGATCAGGAGCTTACCAGTTATCCTCTCTTGAAGGAAACCTAAAACTTGAGCCCCTCAATGCTTCACATCTATGTCCTTTCTTTTGTTAAAAGGGATCAAACTCACCTTTTGTTTAACATAAGCTCATCCCTTGCTTTCAAACCACATTTATCTCCCTATTTTAGAGTCAACTAATTAAAACTAAATCATGTGATTATCCATCACAATCATAGCCTAATATTGAACATTGGGTACAATAGATTTATCTATGGCATGATTCTCATGGTACTTTCTACCCCTTTTATAGGATATATTCCCATGATTTTTTTCACCTAAACCTATTTACTTGTAATCAACCTTCTTGTGATTTTAGTTTTGCATTCATAAATGTTAACCTTTAAGCCTATATAAACAATTCTATGTTAAGAAAAATTAAAATCCAAATCAAATTCATAACCAAAAATAATAGTGGGTCATTCTTCGCATTCGTATACTATTCCCTTGAAGGAAAACTACTAGAAACATATCAAAATTGATACAAGTAAGGTGAACTACTCCCTTTAAGGATAACTTAGACAACTCCCTAGAAGGATGGATGAGTACAATATATGTCAAAGTATAGCAATTTATTAAAAGTTTCCTGCATTGATCAACTTCCCCAACCCTCCCATGCAAAAAGAAAAGAAAAAGACCCATTATCGAGAAAAAAGAAAGTAATTTTGAAGGCCAAAATCAACCCTCATAAATGATAATTTTAAAAGTTTCAATCAGATCTCATAAGTAGACTTCCCACATCGATTAGTCTATGCCCTATATGACATAGGCTTGTTTATACTAACTCTTTGGTAACCTCTAGAATATGCATGCTAGTCTAAAAAAAGGCTTCCATTTCTCATCCATCTCCCCTTTATACACTATAAGAAAGGGATTTTAATCTCACTTGACATTACATGATCAAGGCACATTTTAATGAACTAACAAACATTAATATGAAGCTTCTTAAACCAATCCAACTTTAGGTTTTGTATTAGTCCTTACCAAAGAAGAATCATTATGCCTTCTTCTTATACTGTCGTGACTAGTTGATATATTCACTAAGACATTTTTCTCTTGATTATATTCTATTTTCTCACTTATAATGTTATTATTCAACTTACACTATACATTTTATCTTTATAAAAATAAACATAATCATACCCATATAGCATCATATCAACATGTATCATAAGCAAAATCACATGTCATCAATATATCCACCATATCACAATCATAGCATCCATAAGAAAATAAGCAAAAAACCATTTTTACGACATGTCTAAATCTAAATAAGGATCCATATACTCATTAAATTTTAGCATGAACATCATTATCACATCAATATCATATGAACATAAAATAAAATGTATCTCATCACATGCCTAGCTAGGTGAGTCTACATCAGTATCCACATCCATAACATAAGCATAATCAATATAACATCATCAATTATCAACATAACTATAATCAACATCATGAACATAAACATCAAATCACAAACCATGAATGATAATTAATAAATGATTATCATATCTATAAATTATGAGTCTATCATCCATAGCATCATAATGTGTAGACACTTAAATCTAGCCATTGATAACCTCCAACTAAGATTTTGATTAATGTTTACCCAAAATGCATAATTTTCCCTAAAAACACTAAAACATATTAAATGATGTGAAAAATAACATATTCAAGTTCCAATTTTGGCTAGGGTATCACTAAATGGGGTAATGCAATTTATGGGCCAGCTAACTTTGATCAGATCATTTTAAGTCGAAATAACAATTTTGCACTTAGGTGCTCTAGATTTATATTTCCTATCAAATATCTTGCATAATATGCATGCCTTTTTTTTTTTTGATAACATCCTAAATGGGATAATGTATCCAATGCATCTAACATTGATTTCTAATTCCAATCTAGTTTAATTTTTTACTAATAACAAGGCATTCGGATCAAATTGAGTAATTTGTACAATAAGTTCTTAAACATGCTTAAGAGATAATTAACCCAAATCAAGGCATAATTAATAATTCCATGGAAAATTGTTGAATACTTATTTTTGTAAATGAATATTGAATATCTGCATCATAAGGTGACCTCATTTCTTGGGAAGACATCCCTAGGCCATAAATGCCACAAATATCAGGTTTAATGCCTCCCATGCTTCATCAAAGCCCTCTATGCCTATTAATTGCTCCTCTATCTAAAATATTGATGGTACTATTTATCAATTTTAATTTCAAAATTGGATTAATCCTAATCCATACACCTCAATTCTAAGATGGATGGTTTAGGTTGATTCTGATAAATCTCAAAAATCTATAAATATGAGGCCTTACCACATCATTTCTAAGCTATTTTGGTGGAAAGTTATAATGTACAAATATATTAAAGAAGCCATTACAACTAGTGTTACCATGCTATATTTATTCCAATCCAAGCCATAAGCCAAAGGTGCCAAGGAGAGATGGAGGTAGCCAAGTTTCTATTGCCAAGGACTTCATGAGCACAAGTTGAGCAAGCCACTAGAACAAGTATTTTGGAGCATCCAAAGAAGATAAAAGATGGTTTATTTTTCATTTTAATTGTGTATTTTATTCATGTTTGTTAACTAAGCTCTCCCTAGTATCTAGGCCTAGAGATGTTATGCTAGTTAGTGTGTTTCTTTAATTTTGTTTTCATTTTGAAACTAACACAATTCTAACCATCCTCTTTTGAGTCAAATTCTTAGTTCACATAATGGGATACCCAATGGGACCAAATGCATCCCACACATAAAGAAGATCATTTTGAATCTTTAAAATCTCCATTTGGATCATTAAAAATCCTGCAAATTAATTTTCTAACTTTGTTTTACCATTTTTCTTTGCCACATGTTTAGACAGTAATAAATGTCAATTAGTAAAACTATCATCAGTTAGATGATTGTCATCAGTCACTATTGGTATAACTGATTGTTGATGTAGTAGATTGCACTTGGGGTAGGATGCCTAGCTCCCACCCTTCCACATGCAATAATGGAAACTCCCCTCTCGCCTGTGGGATCGATGAAGCTGGAGGGGAGAGTCTCTAGATAAGGGCTAGCTCCCTTTGATGTATCTTTTAGGCCCTAGTTTCTCCTAATGCTAACAAATAAATTGAAAAAAGGGAGGATGAAAAGGGAGAGAGAGATGCTAAAAAAATAGAACCTAAGCCTAAAGACAAAAAGGTGATACACCAAAAAAGGTTGACCCACCTAGCCTAAATATACAATTTTCACCAAAAGGAAGCACCCATACACTTCACCTAAAGTCAAAAGTTCTTCTGCAATAGTTAGCTAGGGGTCTGTGGAAGTACATGGAGGAAGGAACTAGCAAAGGTGTTCTGGGACACACTTTGATAGCCTATTCATAGGCACCTATATTCTTTTTGTAGACACTTCTGGTAGACCTGTAGAAAGGAGACTTCACAATGCACTAGACATGTTATAATCGATCTGTGAAAAGCATGAAAGACAATGACATAACAGAAAAGAATAAAATAGACATATAATTTAAAGTGAAAGTCTAGATGGAGGTAAAAATGCTAAGTCCTGATTCAAGGTAAAATCTGGCAGTTCTCTGCCTTACAAGCCTGAGAGATTTTTGGGCAAAGTTTTTGCCTTAAGGCTAAGAGGGTGGATCCTTTCTCAGAACAAGAAGTTTACAATTTATAGAGGAAGAAAGAGGCCATTTTGGTGCCCTTTTTCAAGTGACCCATGTGCCTTCTGAGCATTGAGAAGAGGAAGCTACTTGAAGATAATGTTGTGTTGGCCCCTGTCACGATTCAAAATTATGGGCCGCATCGTTTGTCTACTCATCAATGCAAAATGAAGAAAAATGGGTCACACCATTCACTATTTACACCTCTTGATGATCACATGGTAGGTACTGTGTCAACCACTAGAATATCTCCTTGAATTGACACTTTCCTGCACCACTTGGATTGCTTTGTCTATTTCTATGCTTGGCTACTTTATCTCCTCTATCTCCTTCTGCTACTCCTTTGGCTCTTAGCTGAGAGTGCATCTGCTTTTGACACATGTTGTAGTCCACTACTTGGACACTTAGAAGACACTTTTAAATGTAGACATTGACACATGGTGGCTTTCATTGAGTTAATGATGGGATATGTGGCAGTATCCGCTTAACTTAGAGGGTCCTTTGAGAGTCAAGCAAAAGTTGACATGTGGCCACTTCCGCTTACTCCTTCCACTTAACTTAGAGGCTTTGGAAACATTTTGAGAGTTCTATAGAAGGTGACATGTGGTAGCTTCCATAGAGCCTTTAGCTACCTTAGAAAACTCTCGGGACTCTTTTGGTTCTTTGCAGATGCTCACACTTGGCATGCCTCGCATATCTCTTAGCAACTCATTTGGGCCCACCACAGTCTTCTCTTTAAATAATGAAGCAAAAGGAGAAACCCATAGATGTTGATGTTCGGTAGCTTCCACTACCCTTCAAGAGAGGCTTGTCTTTGAAGCTTTAAAAGAAACTCAAAGCCTTGGATGCAGACACTTGTTGCACTCTGTTGAGATGGGTGAAGACACATGGCAGCATCTGCTTAATTTTAGGGTCCTTTGAGAGTCACGTGGAAGTTGACACATGGTTGCTTCTACTTATTCCTTCCCTTTCATGATTCCTCTATTGTGAAATTTGATTTTTGCATGCCTATCATTATTGAACCTTGTCATTGAACTATTTCTCCATTGAACCTCGCCGTTGAACTTATTTCTCCATTAAACCTCGCCATTGAACTTAAGTGATGAACCGAAGCTCAACAAACTCATGCAACCTAAAATTGACTGGCTCTGAATAGCAAGGGAAGAAGGGGACTAATTTTTGGCCTGTTGGGCAAAAAATGGTCAACAAATTGGTGACTCTTAGGGGAAGCATGCCTGCTACGCTTAAAGACTAGTTGCCTTGTAGTCCATTGGGCACAGAGTCAAAATGTAGCTTTGAAGAAAGGTTAGCAACAACCCAAAAAAACCAAGAATCAAACATGAACCTTTTTACCCTAGACACAAGGGAAAACACACACAAGACTAAAAATAATACTTTTGAAAACTGCACTTAGGGAAAGTAGGAAAGAAAACTAAAAACAAACTACTATATACAGCTAACCAGGTGTATTTGCTTCCCTCTTAGATCAAAGGGAAAAATTCTTAAGTCCCCTTCCTGGCAAAAAGACTTATGGTGCCAGACAAGTGGCTGAATGAGAAGGAGATTTGGTGACCTGCTCCTCTTGCTTGTCACCTAGATTGGCTTGTATCTGAGTGGATCAGATTCGAACATGCTTCCAACATACATATATTCCTTTTGTTCTTGGAATCTTGTTGAATGCTGGTCCTTGATGTTGGTGCATTTCACCAAGAAATCAATGGCTGCTGGCTCATCACCATAAGCCCTTTGATATATATATATATATATAGCTCCCTTACAGTGCATCATGGTTCGACCCATTTCCTTCTACTTCATTGAAGACTCTATCATACTCATCCTCTGCTTCCTCTTGGCCTTTTTGAATAAGGGTGACTATGGTGATGCCTGAAATGGAATCACAAATTGATTGTTCATCCCACAGAACATCGCCTCTCTATTCAAAAAATTCTTCTTCAAGGCTTTCCTCAAGAGAGACTAGCTTCTCCTTTTCCTCCTCAAAGATCAAGATCTCTAGATGTTCAAAAATATTCCCCTAATCCTCCTCTAACTCAGGCTCCTCAGCATAGTAGTCCTCCTCATCGAAACAACAAGGAAGTTCATCAAACAAAGGGGGAGAGAGCTCACCATGCTTAAGTTCCTCCTCATACTGCTGGAACATTTACATGTATGTGTGACCTACATCTTCTCTGTTGTTGATGAGGTCTTCACAAGGAGCATTGATGATGATTTCTTCTTCATAATCGCTCATGATAGCCTCTTGGGAAACTATAGATCAGGTCTTCTCTTCCTCACTCACCTCCTATAGAATAGTTTCCTCCTTGAAAAGGGATGAAGTGGGAAAACCATGTGGAAGGGGAGGCAGTCCTTGAGCTAAAATCGAATGATTCTCCTCCTTCCATATGGCTAACACTTCATTGATATTAGGTGTGGCCTAATAGCTCTCTTGGGGATGTGTAGATGGGGTGTGTTTAGACATAGGATGTGTCGTTGGGTCTGAACCATCCATCGCACATTGACTGAGGAATCTCTTTTTGGAGTCCAACTCTGTAATTCTCCTAGCTATATTTTCTTGGGATAGCCTTTCTTGGAGATCATAAGAATCATGGGTAGGAGCAGCTTTAATTTTTTCAAGGTTTTGAGCAAAACCTTTCTTCTCCTCTCTCCTACCCCATGATTCCATTATTTCCCCCTAGGTCAGGAGGTTGCCATTAGGATCAGTGACCTGAGGGAGTTGAGAAAGACTAGGAAAGCTGCTTGAGGGGATTACATGAAAACCCTGAGCTTGATTAAAACCATATGAAAGAACACAAGGCCCATGATTATGTGCAAAGGAATTATACATACAAAAATGTGATTTTTGATGGCACCAAGATGCTAAACCAGCTGATTCAACTTGGAGTCACCATTGGTGTTGATGCAAAAGCCTCCAAAGGCTTATTGGTTGAAGTACACACTAAAAATTATTCAACTCTTTAGACACAACTTGTCCTAGTTGATCCCACTGAGCGTGCCAAAAATTGTTGACTTAGTGGATTGTACTTAGGGTAGGACACCTAGCTCCCACCCTTCCATATGTAATAATGGAAACTCCCCTCTCACCTGTGGGACCGACAAAGCTGGAGGGGAGAGTCTCTAGATAAGGGATAGCTCGCTCTGATGTATCTTTTAGGCCCTAGTTTCTCCTACTACTAACAAATAAAATGACAAAAGGGGGGATGAAAAGGGAAAGAGATATGCTAAAAAAATAGAACCTAATTCTAAAAATGAAAAGGTGATACACCAAAAAAGGTTGACCCACCCAACCCGAATATACACTTTTCACCAAAAGGAAGCACCCATACACTTCATCTGAAGTCAAAATTTCTTCTGCAATAGTCAGCTAGGGGTCTGTGGAAGTACAAGGAAGAAGGAACTAGAAAAGGTGTTCTAGGACACACTTTGACAACCTATTCATAGGCACCTTTATTCTTTTTGTAGACACTTCTGGCAGACCTATAGAAAGGAGACTTCACAATGCACTAGACATGTTGTGATCAATTTGTGAAAAGCATGAAAGACAATGACTTAACACAAAAGAAGAAAATAGACATATACTTTAAAGTGCAAGTCTAGATGGAGGTAAAAATGCTAAGTCCTGATTCAAGGTAAAATTTGGCAGCGCTCTGCCTTACAAGCTTGAGAGATTTTTAGGCAGAGTTTTTGCCTTAAGGCTAAGAGGGTGGATCCTTTTTCAGAATGAGAAGTTTGCAATTTATAGAGGAAAAAAGAGGCCATTTTGGTTCCCTTTTGCAAGTGACCCATGTGCCTTCTGAGCATTGGGAAGAGGAAGCCATTTGAAGATAATGTTGTGTCAGCCCCTATCACGATTCAAAATTATGGGCCATGTTGTTTATTTGCTCATCAATGCAAAATGAAGAAAAATGGGTCATGCCATTCACTATTTGCACCTCTTGATGATCACATGGTAGGTATTGTGTCAACCACAAGAATAACTCCTTGAATTGACACCTTCCCACACCACTTGGATCACTTTGTCTATTTTTGCGCTTGGCTACTTTGTCTCCTCTAGCTCCTTCTGCTACTCCTTTGGCTCTTAGTTGAGAGCGCATCTACTTTTGACACATGTCATAGTCCACTACTTAGACACTTAGAAGACACTTTGAAATGCAGACGTTGACACGTGGCGGCTTCTATCGAGCTAATGATGGGATACGTGGTAGCATCCACTTAACTTAGAGGGTCCTTTGAGAGTCAGGTGGAAGTTGACACATAGCCGCTTCCACTTACTCCTTCCACTTAACTTAGAGGTTTTGGAAGAATTTTGAGAGTTCTACAGAAGGTGACACATGGCAGCTTCTGTAGAGCCTTTAACTACCTTAGAAAACTCTCAGGACTCTTTTGGTTCTTCATAGATGCTGACACTTGGCATGCTCCGCATAGCTCTTAGAAACTCATTCAGGCCCACCATAGTCTTATCTTTAAATAATGAAGCGAAAGGAGAAACTTGTAGATGTTGATGCTTGGTAGCTTTTGTTGCACTTCAAGAGAGGCTTGTCTTTGAAGCTTTAAAAGAAACTTAAAGCCTCAGATGCAGACACTTGTCACACTCTACTGAGATGGGTGAAGACACATGGCAGCATCCACTTACTTTTAGGGTCCTTTGAGAGTCACTCAAAAGTTGACACATGGCTACTTCCACTTATTCCTTCCCTTTGATGATTCCTCTACTGTGAAATTTGATGTTTGTGCACCTATCATTATTGAACCTCGTCATTGAACTATTTCTCTATTGAACCTCACCGTTGAACTTGTTTCTCTGTTGAACCTCACCGTTGAACTTAAGTGATGAACTAAAGCTTGACGAACTCGTACAACTCAAAATTGACTGGCTCCAAATAGCAAGGGAAGAAGGGGACCAATTTTTGTCCTGTTGGGCAAAAAATGGTCAACACCGATGTTGGTTAGATAACTATCATCAATTAGTAAGTGTAGCCATCATCAGTTATATAACTAACGTTGGTCATTATGTTTTTCTTAAAACATAAACCTGAGAGCTCTTTTTTTTAAGTTCATTATTTCAAACCCAAAATAACTTCAAGGCTAAAGTACATGCTAAAATTTTTACTGCAGGACCAAGCTTGAAATTTTCTAAAAACATGTTTAGATCACCTTTTTCATACTTAAAAATTAATTAGTAACATTATTGTGGTGCTTAAAGTAACATTTAAGGTGCTTAAATAATTGTTTTTAGCATTAGTTTTCAAAGTTCACAATCTTAAGACCAAGGGGTCAAATGAACACCACCAAATCTTTCATTTAGGATTAAAATTGAATTCACTTGTCATTTTTTTCTTCAATATTTATTTGATATAATTTTGTTTAGAAAAAAGAGGGGTGTTGTGTGTATGCTCTTCTAATTGTTCGCTTTAGGGAACCCTTGGAATTAAAAGTGCCATTCCTATTGAAAAATGCCTAGTCTAAGGCTTAGAAAGAATGTCATCTAAAGTACTCCCCAAAAACTCGTCAAAGTTTGGGTGACCTTGAAAATGACCCTAAAGTCTTTCTATTAGTCTTTTATTTCATGTAAACTTGGCTTGTGAGGGGGACTTCATCACATCTTATAAGCTATTTAGGGAATCTTTTACATAGGGTTTCACCTCCCAACATTGACTTCACTTACTCCTTTGGAGTTTCACATAAGACATATCTATATTTGTACATCACACTCCACTAAGTGAATAATAGGTTATAGTGGTTGTAAAAAGGACTAGACCTTTTTACAATTAGCTAATGCCATGGTCACCCAATTTTCATGCTTGTCTTTTACATCATTTGACATGAAAGTCATTGTGTAATTGATTCCCCTAGAAATGTTTGAAATCTTGTTAGTTTATTCAACCCCACATTGCCATGCCCTTGATAGGATTTAGACAATTATACTTAGTGTATTTTGGTCATTTTTTATTGGTATGTTTTGAGACTAAAACTTGTTTGTGTGTTTGAGCTGAGGAGGGTAGTGTTATGTTGCCCAAACCATATCAAAACATTTTCATCCTTTTGAGTCTTTGAAATATAACATAAATAACATCATTTGAGCATGCTTTTACTATTAGGATGCTCAATTTATTTCAAGACTAGTTTACCTTGTATCAAAAACTATTTTTTTTCAAATCATGTCATGTATACCATTTAGACCTTTGTCATGTGTCTTCAAGCTATCCAATCTTGTCTAGATTGTTTGGTCAAATCTTAATTTTCAATGTTGAGTTTTCAATTAGCTTTGTCAAGTTTAGATTCAAACATGGATTGATTTCTATTTAAGCCTTAATTCATGGGGATGATACATATATATTTCTTTTTTGGGTTGCATAACTTTAGTTAATCGATTACCCAAATTTGGAAACTATTGATGGTTTGTTTGTTTAGCACCTATATTCATCATTGTTAGTGCCTTTATTTAGGATAACATAGTCTTTCTTCAAATATCCTTGTGTTTTATGCCTTATGCCAACTGATCATGTTTATGTTTGATTTCATGTGTCAAGTCTATGTCAAAGTTATTTCCAAACTTGTTAGATTAAATTAGATCACAGCCTTTGTTTCAAGTCTATCTTTTAACATCATTTGGCCAAAAGTCCTAGCACATGCCTATTTGTTTGATCCTAAATTTTGACTCCATGTTTGGACAAAAGACCTAGCAACTCAAATTTTCCCTTTACTATTTTAGACCTTGTTTGGAACACTTTAACTTAGACCCTTACCATGCCAATTTTTATTCAAATGCTTGACCTTTTATGTGTATGACATTTAACATAAGATATTTGATGTTAGACTATTTTATGCCAAGTCTTAGCACAAATAATATTTGAGATACAACTCCACTTTCAGACCATATTGGAGATATAGCTCCACTCTTTCAACCAAGTTAGACCAATTTTTAACCATTTGTCCTTTTGGACATAGATTTTCAAAGTTTTTAGAATTCTAATCCTTTTCATTTTAGATATTTCATCAATTATGTAGATATGTCTAGCTACACTTATGGTGGAGTCATGTACAATCAAAATTATGATAGAATAGCCACTTAAAATCCCACTAGGAACCCCTATAGAGAAAGATTTTATAAGGAGTTTTATTATTCTCCCTACAATCTCCATATGGGGAACATAGTCAAAATCCACAAAATCTAAATCAAGACCTTTAAGATATGAATCCATACCCTCTTTACAATAATTAGTATGTGGAACACAGTCAAGAACCAACTTATGAGCTAACTCATAACTACGATGATATGGTTTATGAGGAAGACTAGGATGCTTTGGCTTATGTGAGTAATCAATCTCCACCACTTCATACCATTTCTATTCTAGGACCACAATGTCACACCATTCCTATACCAAGACCTCATCCTTTGGCTTGTATGAGAAATCAAGCTCCACAATGCCCCTTCATCATTCTGGGACCTAGTCCTTTGGCTTGTGTAGGAAATCAAGCCCCACACTGCCCTATCTTTACCATCTCAAGACTTTGTGCTTTATCTCATATGATAAATCATGCTCCCTAATGCCCTACCATTATCCAACCATAGATCATTCCTCATCCAGAACCAATCCCATCCAAACCTCAATCAATCCAATATTTTAAAGACTAAGTTATGTTTAGAACTAGGATTTTCCTACTCATTAGAAACCAAGGCCAAATAATCCAACTAATCCAAGATGTTTTTATTGAATCAACCATTGTGATAAGTCAACATGTGATAAATCACCTATTGATCCTATATTAATTATTGAGGAGCCTCACTCTAATAAGCCAATCTTTGTTGAGTCACTTCTTAATGATTATAACCATCTATGAGAAAATCATTACCTCAACCATGTGCCTATTTTTTAAGAGCCTCTTATTGATAATCCAGTCTATGAGGAGTTATCTCTTGACCTTTTTCCCATCCTAGAGGAGTCTCACTTTGAAAAACTAGTTATTTTGGAGCCCATTATGCCATCATAGGATATTACTTGTCCAAAACCAAATATTTAGCAAGGCATCATTGTAATAGAGTACTTATAAAATGAATAATCATAATTAGAGTTAGGTTCTATTATTAAACCAACATCAGATTTAGCATCAAAATCAAAATCAACATCAGTCTTAGCATCAGATTCAAAATCCCTTGAATCAAAATCAGATTTAGAAGAAGAATATGTTCATGGTTGTTATAACATTGGTTACACATGCCTCACAAATTAGTTTGAATACATTTGTGATCCTCTTATAGTTTTTTAAGATGATTACTTTAGCTTCAGCATAAGTTATCCTAGTATCTTCTATGAGGATTGTGCAACCTCTCCCCATTCCATTACCATTTTATAGGCCATTACCATCAACCAAAATATCTATATCATTGACATTCCATCTCTCATAAGTGTCGATTGGGATCAATGGAATCACATTTTATTGAACTATATCCATGGTGACATAGTAGTTGAAGAAGAGAAAGGAGGCCAAAACCACATTCATATAGTAGAAGAACACTTTCCTAGTGAAACCTTTTCAGAGGCACTAGGGGATAATCAAAGTTAGAAATTAGCATCTTCTAGTGAAACTTTTTCAAAAGCGCTAGAAGACAATCAAATTCAAAAGTCAATATTCTTTAGTGAAACATTCTTGAAGGCACTACAAGATAATCAAGACAACTTCATTGGTGAAAACCTCTTTGAGGCATCAATAGCTAAGTACAAAATTTCTTCACTTCTTGATGAAGACAAAATCAAATATCAAATCAAAATAACTTCTTATCTACAGCCTAATTAGATGGTAGCTACTCTCAAGCCCAAACAACATAAAAATCTAATGGTCCTATTGAGAGAACAAGTCTTTGGCCCCACCACAACTAAAGTTATGTTGAATCTAACATCAGTAACATTACGTGTGACTAAAATTCTTGATCTTTATTTTTTTCCCCACCATTATACATTCCATTATCATCAACCATTCCATTTCAAAAACAAATATATCATCCAACTTTTATCTCTATTTACCATACATGGCCACACTATCCTTTATAGAGGATACAAAGATATTTTGTCTTAATGCTTGATGATATCAGAATCAATAACCAATGAAGATCACAAAAACATTCTCGATAACCAAATATCCAGCTAGTTTTTTATAGAGAAACTATTCAGATGAGGTGTGGGCTAGCAATTAACATGATAAATTATTCTATTTGTATCATTTATTGATTCAAATGTGGATCTTCCCAATAATAGGAACAATAGAATCACATGCTATTTTACCATACTTAGGCCAAAAATATGTACCATACCATTTTATTATCATGCCATTGCCATTGTTACATATCCATTTACCATTATCGTATATTCCTGCTATTCACCCTATCACTTGGGGGCAAACCCTCTTACCATTTAATCCAACCTATCATTCCATTCTTATCTAAACCAAAGCCTATTTTTAATCATCTTACCCAATCTTATTTTGATCTTGGTTCCTTTAGTTCTTCCCACACTTTTTATGAGAGGATTCCAATCAAATTTCAATAATCAATCCAATCTATGTTTACAATGACATTCTATGAAAGTAGTGTGGCAGTTGATCTAGAAAGATATCTTTCATCCTATCAAGTTTGTTTATGTGAGCTTGATTATAAACACCTATGGGAAAATCAGTGTCTCACTAGTCTCGCTACTAATTATAACCACCTATGAGAAAATTAGTATCATTGACCTATGTCATTGTATCCTAGTTATAACCACCTATGAGTAAATTAGGGGCAACACTTGTTTATCATGCATTATTGCATCCCCTTGCCATTATTGTTTTCTTTTAAATGGCCATTTGTTAGATTTGAGAACTTGTTGGGACCTAGTTGGTTTTTCCTCACCTTTTGTGTGGATGGAATTATAGTGACTTGAGGTCATTTTAGGACTGTTTAGGTCAAAAATCAATTCATGTTGAGGTTACCTCAGTCCCCCTTGCAATATGCTCTCACTATTTTGTGAGCAACCTAAGCCAAATGCTCCCATAATTTTATGTGAATATATCTTTTCATTCTATAATGAGTTAAGATACCTAAAAATACCAAAAACATTCATAATATTTCAAAATCCAAAAATATTTATCCTATTTAAGCCTAGTCAGTTATCCTCAATCCACTTACTAGGGCATTATCATTGTTAAGATGTTTTCTTTTGATTTTGTTTTCAGGATTTCTATTTGATTATTTGTTTTAGGTTGGTTGTTTGCTTGTTTATTTTTCTATTTGTTCACTTATTCACTTACCTATTTGTTTACTTTCAAGACTATTGCCTCGATTCAGTCTATATGTGTTCATTGGGTGATTCCTTGAGCACATTATTCTTGAGTCTATCCATATTCATACTTCAACATTATCATCATGGTTTTTATCATTGGTGCATTGTTTTTGAGTGTTTATTGGATCAAGATTTAGTCCTTATGCATTTTTTGGCCAAGTCTTCATGGTGTTCTATCATGATGCTTACCATCACATACTATAACAAAAATCAGATTCAAGGAGGTCTACAATCAATGGAGCCACAAAATTTTCACCTTGGCACCTTGACAAATCTTTCCATCCCACCCTTGATCAAATTAACCCATTGACCATTCTAGTTGTATCATTGTTAATTAGGATGAGCATTTCCTCATTTTTAGGTATAACTAAATCATTTTTAATGATCAATCTTATTCCTCTATCCATCTCCTTCATCGCTTTGCACCTGCTCATCTTTAATCTATATTCTAGATTATATCCTTGAGTTATGCTTGCCAATCAACTCAAACTAGGGCACCATCATCTTTATCCAATTCAGGTCCTCATAATGATTATAACTGCCTATGGGTAAATCATTATTTTAACTTTTATTTCTGATTATAAATACATTTAGGCAAATTATCATCCTTTTTAAATCAATTCATGCAAGCATTTCCTCATTTGGATTAATCTCAACCATAGATGAATTCCACCTTTCTTCTTATTTCTTTTCATAGGACCACCCATTAATAAATGTGATGACCACTACCTCAAGGGGGCATCATCATAGGCTTCCCAAAATAATTTGGAGCTTTATTATTTAATCATCATCTTATTTTTGGCATACAGACCATCTCTCATTATTTGAGAATACATTGTTTTGCCTATAGTTTTCAACATTTTCCAAAATAGGGGCAAACTATAGACACCTAAATCTGGCCACTAATAACCTCCAACCAAGATTTTGACCAATTTCTACCCAAAATGCACAATTTGGCCTAAAAACACTAAAACATGCTAAATGATGTAAAAATTGACATATTCAAATGCTGATTTTGGCCAGGGTATCACTAAATGGGGAAATGTAATTTATGGGCTAGCTAACTTTGATCAAATCATTCTGAGTCAAAATACCAATTTTGCACCTAGATGCTCTAGATTAATTTTTCCTATCAAATCTCTTGCATAAGATGCATGCCTTTGTTATTTTCTATTCAAAACATCCTAAATAGGATAACAGATCCAATGCATCTGATATTGACTTCCAATTCTAGTCTAATCAAATTTTAGACCCATAACAATTCATTTTGATCAATTTGAGTAATTTGTACATAAAGTGCTTAAACATGCTTAAGAGATAATTAACCCAAATCAAGGTATAATTAATAATTTCATAGAAACTTTTTGAATACTTATTTTTGGAAATGAATATTGAATATCTGCATCATCAAGTGACCTCATTTCTTAGGAAGACATCCCTAGGCCATAAACATCATAAATATCAAGATTCATGCCTCCCATGCCTCATCAAATCCCTCCATACTTCTTAATTACTCTTCTATCACAAATATTGATGAACCTATTTATCAATTTTATTTAAAAAATTGGATTAATACTTAGCCACACATCTCAATCCTGAGATGGATGGTTCAGGTTGATTCTAATCAATCTCAAAAATCTATAAATAAGAGGTCTTACCACATTTCTAAGCTATTTTGGTGCAAAGTAATAATGCACAAATATCTTCAAGAAGCCATTTAAACTATTGTTACCATGCCAAATTGATTCCAAGACAAGTCAAGCCACAATCCAAGGGTGCCAAGGAGAGATAGAGGTAGCCAAGCTTCCATTGCCAAGGACTTCATGAGCACAAGCAGAACAAGCCACTACAACAAGCATTTTAGATCATCCAAGGAAGCTAAAAGAGGGTTTATTTTGCATTTTAATTATGTGTTTTATTCATGTTTGTTAACCAAGCTCTCCCTAGTGTCTAGGCCTAAAGATTTTATTGTAGTTAGTGTGTTTTTTCATTTTGTTTTCATTTTAAGACTAACATGATACTAATCATCCTCTCTTGAGTCAAATTCCTAGTTCACATAATGTATACAATAATATACATAGCTCTCTCTCAAAATATATATCTCATTACATCAGCTGAGAGGCTAGTATCAAAATGATATACAATAAAATATAGTATCCCACAACTATATCTTGACTATTCCCTTGGGGCACCATTATCTTTTAGGGTACTACTACTTCATGGTTCCTATCCTCTTTAAGTCCATACCTATCCACCTACAAAAGTGGCCCACTAACCTAGTGTTTCCATACTAGCACCACCTACCAAACTAGGTCTATCCTCATCTCGTTAAGGCTTATTAGGATAATGTCTCAGGACTATGACCTCATAATAGTGTAGTTAGTCCATTATGGCTAGATACCATGCCATAGGGATAGTACCTAGTGGTCCTAAAGGTGTTTCCACTCCTCTGGTCTATCTCAAGGATTCTCTCTCTTGATTAACCAAGGATAGTGTAACTCTAGCCTAGTCCCTTTCACTTATAACTATAGATATTTGACCTATGTTGTAGCTAGCTATCCCTCTAAAACTACCACCTAAGCCTATTATATGGCTAGTGCCACTCCTACCTATGCACCTGGGGCAACCCCTTGTACCTATCCCCTTTGGCCACCTCTACTAACTAGGTCAACACCCATTAGCTACCTATGACCATCATTACCCCCAAAATTAGCCACTACATATAGTGTTTGGTACCATGTAGTGTACCCATATGTAAACCCTACATCATCTATCTCACCCCTAGCTGGAAAATTCTTGTGATAAAAAAAATCTAAAAAAATTGTGGCTTTGGGATAAGAATCTCTACATCCTCCCACCTATGCCTCAAGAACAAACCCAAAATCCATTATACCAAGCTAAATGATCACTACACCCTATCAAATAGGGTGAGCTCTACCTGACCATCCCTCCTACCAAAGATCCACTTATAGCTCTATAGGGATAGTGTATGTCTCTTGTATCTATCCTAGTTTAGAAGCCTAATGTATGGCCTATAAATCACATCACCAATAACCAATGCCTCTAGTGCACCTTTAAACTAATCTATATCATTTACCCTACCTCTTGCTCTTATGAGGGCAAAATTAACTCTCCACCTCATAAAGCCAACTCTGAACTCCATCTAGGCATAACCCTCACATGGCATCCCCATCAGTCATAGAACTTGGATGTGCTCACATTCCTTGTAGTGTAACATGAACCCAACACTAATGCCATCTCTTGTGAGCTCTAAAACCCCACAACTTCTTATATATCTGTACTAGTATCATAGGCACCTAACTAAATAGTATCTAACCTAAAAACATCTTAAATAATACCCCTAGTAGTAGATATAATAACCTCCCACTACTTGAATCAGGAGTAGTGAAACATGATACCATGATGATCATCATCCTTAGTAGTCTCCTCTTGCCCCTTGACCTTTGATATAGTAGAGTGCAGCTAAATCCTCTAGCATGCCATCTAACAAGATCATGGTCATCTACATATAATAGATCTAAGAACTCGTGTCTCACCTCTCATTTAATGTGATAAATTGGATCACCCCATATGGGTAACCAAATGATCATATGCACTTCCTCTAGCAAGATCATCATCTCACCAGTGGGTAAAAAGAGGGTGTTCATGGCAAGATCCCATCTCTTGATGTGGGCCATGATCATCACCACATCTCATAACATGTGTTTATAGTAAAACATCACTCCTAGGACCACCTCTTTCATGTGAGACCAATCCACCATAGTCACCCCTCAGTGAATCTTAGGGAAGATATGAGGTACCCTATCCTAAAATTGAATCTACTCATGTTCTTATAAATATTGGATATCCAACCAACTTAGTTTTTTCTACTATTTTTACCTATGAACTATAACCTATATTTATTTTTACAAATTACCCTTAACCATGACCTATTACCATTCAACCTTAACATCATCTATATGATCATCACCCTTAAAATACTACCTTGACATCACTTTCTCTCCAACACATTTACACAATCAAACTCCAAAAACTTCAAACAAAATAATCAATTTTTTTTTCAAACCCAAGCCCACCCTTAAATGAATGAAAATAACTCATTGACTCACTTTTATTTTTGACCTTTTAGTGTTTTCACCCTAATCATTGATGGTCAAGGTAACCACCAATGGTTGACCTTAAGGCCCTTGACCGCCAACAATTAGGATCCTAGAAATTTTTCAACCAACGAACTTTTCAAACTCTTTTTACAACCCACATAAATTACTCACCCAAGATATTGCCTTCTCTGACCACCTTGATAACTATCTCATCACCTCACCATTGGTTTATTTCAGCCCAACTCTTGCACATTTTGTGATGATCTTGCCTAGTCTTTTTTATTGTAATAACAACAATTGCTATGTTGACCTATTTTTGAGCTTGTGTTACCTTACACTCAATAGACCCACTTGTGTCTTCTTAGGAGTAATTCCTACCTTCGATACCCACAACTTCACCAAACTAGTTTGTATTTTCCTTGAAATTGCTTCCTACCTTAGATACCCATGAAAATATAGACCTTGCCTTAAAGACTTGCATTTTTTAGCATTCCCAACTACCACACATAAATGTAGTCATGTAGTCTACTTGTCACTTGTCCTTCTAGCACTGACCTTAATTTTTACTAACTATGGAAACATAATCCATGTAAGATCCTGACTATTGCACTTTTTTTGCACTACATGTGCATGTTTGCACTTCAGTGCCCAAACATATCAACCACCTTTTATCATCACCATCACCACTTATCAAACTTGAACCTTCTTCTATTTTACCCCATCAACTCTTAGTTTGTGGGGAAAAACCTCCTCCCATGGTTAGGGTAACTGAACCTTTGACCTATAATATATTTTTGTTTTACATCTCATTGATATAAACTACATAACAAAAAAGGGAAAAATGTAGACACCAAAAATCTACACACAATGGTTCTAAATGTCACAACTCCCTTGGGTCTAAACTCAACCTTTCAATTGGTAACTAGACCTAACCCTAGTCAAATTGACCAACTAATTAAACCCACCTCTTTAACTCAACTTGACCTTGACCCTTGACTTTCAACAGTCACCTTAACCATCAATGGTCACCCTAACCATTAACAGTTAGGTTCCATCATCTAAACCAACTGAACTGACCCATCACTCTAACTTTCCTTTTTATAATTATCTCATATAATTTGTGTGCAATCCAATACATACATAAATTAAAATTAGACAATAATTTGGACCTCATGTTAATTTTTTGTTTAACCTCTCCTTCCTTCCCATAAGAAGAGAAGAGTAGGAGGTGAAAAAGGATCCAAAATTATCAAGAGATTTTGCATCTATAGTTCCTTTTGTAGGTGTTCTTCTAGCAATATAGCCATCATGACAAATATTTTACTTGTCCTCACCCCTCAGCTAATAGCCAAGTATTGTTACTCTACTAAAATCATGCCATACTCCAATAAGCTAACCACCTCAATCATTCACTAGATCAAACTCCCACAAGCTAACTTTTTATTTTCAATCTATCAATTACTTTATTTCCATTTCACAATCATCCCAAAATAAACCAATCTCCCAAAATTGCTCTCTTTGATCCCAATTATCTGACATTTTATCACTCAAATCTAATGCATAATAACCATTGACAATCATCATGACTTCCCATACTTTTTCCAACCACTGATGATTACATCAACCATTGATGGTCACCTCAAGCATTGATGGTCACACCATTCATTTATGGTCACTATGGTAAAATATAAAAGCAATCTAGTTTCACCCACCTATCCTCAACCCAATCCAACTTTCTTTTCCTCTACCTATTCACAGATCCCCAACCTATTTTTTGAATCACACCTGACCTATTTAGCATTAGTATTAATCTATTTATTAATATATTAGTCATTTTAATCTATTTCTTTATCAATCATTTCTTGTATTGTATTTCAGTATATTCTATTATTTATGCAAGTACTTTATCTTCTATTTTCTTAACTTAATTATTTAAAACATGTGGATTGACAACCCCCAAGGAAGCTTTTACTTCTAGTATCTAGCTAGTGATAGGCAATCTACCCAACTCTCTATCTAACCAACCATTTGCTTTAGTTTTGTTTTATTTGTAGTTCATTCCTCCTAAACCAAAGAGGAGCTCTCTATTATCATCTAATTTAATGCACACACAACTAAATAGATTTTTCAACCATACCCATATATAGTTTATTTCTTCTTCCTCTCTTGGAATATAAGCTAAATTTATATGAAATAATGGAGAAAGAGTTTCCCATGGAGGACAATGACAAGACTAAGTGGACTATGCATAGCTCCTTGATGAGCTTGAAGAACTTGCAGTTGAAAGGAGACCTAATCTTATTGAGAGAACCATGGAGATCAAGAAGGTATGTTTTGTTAAACCACCATTGGAGGTTATAGTTTAGGATCCATATGAAAAATTTGAGTCTATTTAGATGCAAAAATAATTCATTTCCACAACTATCCTATTTGGAGCTACTTGGATCTCATTGAACACCATGCCAATGAAGTTGGCAAATGCCATGAAGAAGATGGAGGCATCAATTCTAATGGTAAAAAGGATACATGTCTCATTAAATACTTCACATCATTAAACAATAGAGGTTTCAAACATCCCCTTTGATCCTAGAGGAAGTTTTCATTTTAGGTTGGTTAGTGTTTGAGTGAGTTAGTTTGATTTATGTGTGTGTGTTCCATAAGTGCTCATGAAGCCCAAGAGTGATTTTGCTTAGTTTCTTATCTTGTGTGTTACTTATTATTAGTTTTCTATTGTTTCATTTGTTATCAAAGGTAATTACATTTCAAATTGTGTATATGTGACTCCATACCCTAATAGATAGGATTA
Source organism: Torreya grandis (assembly GCA_037957365.1). NCBI lineage: Eukaryota > Viridiplantae > Streptophyta > Pinopsida > Cupressales > Taxaceae > Torreya > Torreya grandis. The sequence goes on from JARHVA010001403.1 coordinate 74,923, forward strand.
GGCAACTATTCTTGGCATAGCAAACATACCACCCTTGGGAAATCACTAAGAATGTTGACCATTTTGACTAAAATTCAAAATGGGTCAACCACATGTAGTCAAAAACATGATATAAGGGTATAATATAATGTTATAGGGTGTTTCATAGTATATTTTATTTCATTTCATATGTTTTAGTCTTGGTCATGGCCTAATTAGTCCTTATGTCATTTTGAGTCACTTAGGGGTCATCTATAAAAGTGGCATTGTTTTCAAGGTGTATAAGCATTATAGTTTTCCTTTCAAAGTCCAATTTTTCATAGTCCCTATCATTAATTTTATTCCATATGGAAATTGTAAGTTATCTAACTAAAAATTAAGAAAATAACTAAAAAAGAAGGAGATTGGCACTTGTACAACCTATAGGGGAATGTGACATGTGTGTAAACCTTGTGTCATGACTATTAAACTTCCCTATACTCATCTCAGCATTTACTTATATTTTAAGCAATAAAAATGGTGAAAAACAATTTTGCTCCTTCATCACCCTTCTAAACATGAAGAACCAATCAATAGGTTTATGCTTAGTATAGCTATTTGGATAAGTTTCAAACCAAATTAATTTATGGGGTGATATTAAACTCAATGGAACTAATTTTCGTAAAAATAATTTAATTATTTGTGACTTGTGATTAATAAACCATCCTTTACATGTTGACTATGTTTTTATGCTTATCAAACCCCATACCCTATAGATTTCCTTCTCATATGGACATGTTCACATAATCAAATTATTGATATTTCTTTAAGAGGATGTTTACTCCCTCATATAATGTTTCCCATGCTTGGTTTCATGTTTTTAAAGGATTCCATGGATCAAATATTTCAAGTTGTAGGAAAGTGTCACCATGTGAGGTCTTAGTAAAGTTTCACTACTTAAATAATGTTTATTTCTCTACAAATGGATTATAATTATATTGATATTATTTTATTCATGTATATAATCTCATCCTTAACCTCATTCTTTCCAATCTTACCATCCAAGATCAATATCATCAGGAACACATAGTCACATATGGAAACATAGTCAACTTTCTTCTTGTTCCTGACTATAACCATGGTGTCTTGAGGTGTGAAAGCATTTATTAAGGTGTTTGATAAGTCCATAAGGTGTTATACATATTACTTTTACATGATAAAATCAACTAAACCCATCTAAATAGCATAAGGATAACTTTGATGACAGTCAATGTTACATTTATATATAGTCATCCATGAATGAGCATACATAGGAGCCTCTCAGGAGAATGTCATGTTATAATAGAATCCTTGACACATGTTTTAAATATTTCAATGTATAAATATTTTATTGAGAGACCTTGAGATACCTTGAGAAGTTATAAGCTTCATATAAGTCCATTTACCATGCTTACTTACCATACTCACAGTCATTACCTTATAACCTACAGTGACCACCAATAGGTGACACCTACAGAGAATGGAAAATGTTACTTATAGATGTTGTATCAGGTTTTGAGAAATTTATTGAAGTATTAAGGTGTTGTAGATATCATAGAATCTATGGTGAAGTGGTAGAGTATTAAGTAGATTTGATGAACCATATGCATTATTTAAGATTGACTTCCACTGCCCTGTGTTTTGGAATGGACACCTATAGGTAACACTAGCTGAGAATAAGAAAGGTTATAACATAGTTTTGGATCCTAATTAACCTATCCTTAGGGTCTAAAAATATGGAGTAGTATCCTAACATTCCATATTGAAGAATTGGATTGTGAAGTAGGGTTGAGGATCACCTTCAAATCAAGATGACTATGTTTAGTGACCAAATACCTAAAAACACAAAATAGAACACCTAACCCTTTTGTGGATATCATATGACAATGTGGGAAGAATATTTTATGCATTCAAATGCTCTAATATTGTATCACCACATAGGTTAATATCCTTGAAAAAGTATGAGGGTATATGATTATTAGAAAGTAGTTTTTAAAGGGCTCCAACATTGACATTTGTTCACTAAAGTTCATTAGTGTTAACTATAGGTTATGGACCTCAAAGTTAATTCACATACCAATGTGTAAATGAAATGAATATGCCATGTTTAATGGTCATATCAAGTGTTAAAGGGTCTAATAATGACTTGGAAGAGATCTAAATTGTAAGGTAATGGCTATATATTCATCTATAGGTGTATATTACCCTAGAAGATGCTATTGACAGCCTACTTGTAGATGTTCATAAATATATTAAAATAAAATTTAGGGATACTAAGACTATAGACATAAAAGAAATTCCATAATAATTTGATTTAATATTTACAAAAGGTTTCTGTTTCTCTACGTTTTTTTTCTAATTATATTCAGAAGAAAGAAGAAACTAAAGTTAAAGGTTAGGGGTTTGTACGTTGCCCGGATTAAGTTGCACACTGTATCCAAGCGTTGTAGGAGCTTCTCTTTAGCTATGGAGGAAAAAACCTATAGATAAGAATAAGACTTAAACAAAGAAAATGTTAGAATAAGATAAGGTGAACTACCAAGCTACTCGCTTGGTCCCAAAAGCGTAAAGCTCTGTGAGGGATGACAGTCCACTATTTAAGACAAAGAGATTTGTATAAAATGAAATGATAAAAGACTTATAGAAATGAAAAGGCAAAATATTGTGTACTTATTCCCTATAATCCGTGAGTCTCAGCAGGCTAGTCAAAGGTGGTGTTTGGTCTTTGGGTTATTTAGATTGGTTTTCTGATTTGCACAGTAGCTAATGTCAGTTATGCTAATGATGTCGATAGGTAAATAGTGCCGACGTCAGTTATATTGCTGATGTCGGTAGGGGCAATAGGCCTTTGGATGGGTTTCAAGGTATTTTTGTGATGGATAAAGGACTCTGGGATTTAGGAGGTTTGTGCAGAGTTACGGGAAGGAGAATAGGGTTTGAGGAAGGGCAAAAGGTAGAGGGTAGGTGTGAGAATAGGGTAAGAGTTAGAGGAAGGATTTTCAGCCCTTCCATGGAAGAAGTTGGGTTTCTTTTATAATATTCAAAAATAGTAAATAGAAACTAATTACCAAGTTATTCTAGAACTTTGAAATAGAGACCAAAAGAATACTTAGCTTTTTGGTGAAGACCCAAGGGTGTCAAGATGCTTATTCCTATTGTGGCTGATGTCAAAGACCTCATACAATTTTTTCAATCCAATGTTTGGAGTGACTTCTGTAGAGTTTCTATAGCTTGGAGAGCGATAGTCAAATTCTGATACTTAGTCTTAGAGTGTGTGCATTGATATGTGAAGAGGTAGGGGATAACCTAAGGTTAGAGTCTAACTTATGTAACTAATGTCAGTGATTCCATCGATGTTAGTTGATAGTTGATTGACGTCGGCGGCAGAGAATGGGTAAAAAGGCTATTTTTAGCCCTTTGCCCATTTCTCCATCCACCAAGTGCATTTGTCATTAGAGAATGATCAAAAGATGGTTTTATTAGGCATGAGAGTTAGTTAGGAGGTTAGGATGGAGTGAGAATAGGTCATGCTTTAGATGACCTAGTCTTAGGGTGACTCATAGGGTAAGAAATGGTCTTAGGGTGAGGTGTCTAGGTGAGGTGTCTAGGCGAGGTGTCCAGGTGAGGTGTCCAAGGTGAGGTGTCTAGGTGAGGTGTCCAAGGTGAGGTGTCTAGGTGAGGTCATTAATTTAAGATAAGTAATTTATTTTAAATTAATAAAGTGTGTAAGTGGTTAGAAGGGGACCAAGGGGGGGTTGACACAATATTGGTGTCTACATTTGCCCCTTTTTGTCTTATGGATTGTTCTGACGGACTACAAGACAAAAATAGATGTTGTTGCCCCAAGTATAGGATAAGGTATTCCCCCTCAAAGCAAGAATCGATAGAGGATAATCCAAATTTAGGTGCTGATTTGATAGGCAGTGGATGGGTAGGGTGAAGTTGGAGTGTGAACGCTGCAATAGTTGAGATTGCACGTATACCACTTCACTTGATAGGTAGGTCAAATTGTCGCAGGCAAGGTCAAGGAGCACTAAAATTGAAGTAACTAGTCCCTAGCCTTTTAGTCATAGCTAATTTGGTTAAATGATCAAAGATATAGCTCCAATGGTCGAGGAGGACTGAAACCGAAATAACCGGTCCCTAGCTTATTAGTGGTAGCTAATTGGGTTAATCGATCAAAGCTATAACTCCAATGGTCGTCATGTTCCAAGTATCCTGGGCTAGGAAGTGCTCCTGGAAAACATGAAAATATCATAAATATTGAGGATCAAATTGGGCACGATCTGAAAATAGGTGTGAGGGTCGTGGACAATTTGCTAACTATTTGTGAGGTAGCATATGCAATCAAAACAACTAAGGCAGAGTTGTCTCAAACGTGGTTGTGGTCTAAGGAGATAGTCATGATCTACAAGGTCATTTGTCGAGTCAAGCTGAGATATAAGTGATCCCAAGTTTAGTTTGTTGCGGTTAGGGAGATATATGTGATCTCCAATGTGCCCCATGAGAAGTCCAAGGTGACTTCTACAATGTCAGGGCTGGTTGTGTGGGCATGATTTTGGATTGGTTTAGATAGTTGGTCCATAGGTAGATGGACGAACAAATGCCTGAGCTAACCTCAAAAGGCCCCATGTCAACTAAGTGCTTCCTACATAGCCCATGTGAGGGCCTCAGGCCAATGTAGTTCTCCCTAAAAGGGAAGAAGAGAGTAGGTTATGGATTGGGTTTGACTAGGTTAGGTCATGGTTAAAGGTTATATGGTTGGTCCATCAGGTAGATGAATGAATGAATGGTTGAGCTAACCTCAGAAGACCCCATGTCAATTGAGTATTGCCTACATAGCCCTTGTTTTAAGGGCCTCAGGCCAATGTAGTTCTCCTAATAAGAGAAGAAGAGGGTAGGTTATGGATTGGTTTTGACTAGGTTAGGTCATGGTTAAAGGTTATATGGTTGGTCCATCAGGTAGATGAATGACTGAATGGCCGAGATAACCTCAAAAGACCCCATGTCAACTGAGTGTTGCCTACATAGCCCCTATTTTAAGGGCCTTAGGCCAATGTAGTTCTCCCTAAAAGGGAAGATGGAGTCAAATAGGTCGATAGTTGGTTTGGTTATGTAAGAAATAATGAGTGTATGATGATGTTATAGCATTTTCCATATTGTGTGATGGTGTGTGCTATAACATAGGTTATGTGTTTTTTCATCCTTAGCACCATATTGGTGATGGTGTATGCTAAAAACAAAATGAGTTTATTTATGCTTCAGCAAGTTTCCATATTGGTGATGGTATATGCTTGACATAAATTGTGTTTAGTTGATAGTTTCCATATGTATTGTTTTCCATAGAAACTAATGTGAATGGACTATGATAATTTATATAACACAAATTTGTATTTGCATTAAATAAATCATGATGTCATGTTAGTGGTTGAGGAAATATGTTTTGGTTGTCATGTTATTGACATGTGACGAAGTTGTGTAAGAAGTGAAAGGCGCGTTGCTCTTTCATTGACAAGGACTATAATGATAGCATAGATAGGGGTTTTTCGAAACAAAATCCCTGTTCATGCATTACATCATTGACCATTGATTTGTGTTAGAGAAGTACTTGAATCACTTAACATTAAGTGAGCTCAAAATCCCTTGAGCATGTTGGGGTAATAGGTGTGATTAGGTGATATGTCAGGATAACATAACTCCTTTTTAGTATGGATAACTTTGCCCCTTTTTAAAGGTGACCCTGAGAATGACTATAGGAAAGTCCATGACTTAATAGTTTTTAGACTAATGAATGCGGGAAGTCTACTTGGGGATGTTGCTTTGATGTGTGGTCATGTGAAGCTGATTTATGTGAGAAGCTCTTGATGTTTGTAGCAAAATTTGGGCATAGCCATCCTTTGAGGGAATGGTCTATAGTTTACTTTGTATGCTTTGAGTTTATTTAATAGTTGTCCTTCAAGGGAGCAGTCTATTAATTATAGGAAGGATGTAGCTATCCTTCGAGGGAGCAGTCTACATTTATAGTTCATGACCTTTGTATATTTTGTTCGGCATCCCAATTTTATGTTTTGTTTATTTTTGACTGAACTTTTAGTCATGGACAAGACTATAGAGGTTTAAGGGTTTCCTTTTTAGTAAGACAAATCATTAATGTAAAAAGGGTTAACTAATGTTTATGGGGAAAAAGGGTTGAAAGGAATAGGAATGAGGATGATAGGGGTTGCTCAAGGGATGAGCTCAAGTTAAATATCAAGTGAATGATTACTTGGCTAATAGTAGAATGGTCGTAGATGCAAGGCATTAAGGGGCTTAGGTTCTAACTGGCCTTCAAGAGAAGATAGATGATAAGTCCCTGATCCATACTTGTGCATTATGATATAAGGTTTGAGCCAATTAGGAAAAAACTTGCCTCATTTGCTTCTTTCCATATTGGTCATGTGTTGGTTTTATTTAAGGATGAGATCTCTGATTTTGAAATCTCACTCTCTCAGATTTCTGTTATAGGCATGTTTGATGTGATTTTGGTAGATATGAAGATGATTAAGAGCGGCAAGATGATGTTCATCAAGTAACTCGAGTTGAGCTAATCGATTTTGATGAAATTCATCATTAGAAAGTATGTCATGCAAAGAGATGCAAAGAGAAGGTATTTGTAATTCAAGAGGCAAGACTACCTCTATTCCATACACTAAAGATAAAGGTGTAGCACCTGTAGGGGTTTGAATGCTAGTGCGGTAAGCCCACAAAGCAAAGGGAATGTGAATGTGCCAATCCCTTCCAGTGTCGTTGACCACGTTCATTAGGATTTTGGTTAAGATTTTGTTAGAAGCCTCTGCCTGTCCATTTTCTTGTGGGTAGTAAGGTGAGGAGAAGCTGAGTTTGATGCCAAAAGAGTCGCAAAGTTTTTGGATAGTTTTGTTTTTAAAAGATTTGTCGTTATCGGTGATGATCTTGTGAGGTACACTGAAATGACAGATGATGTGGTGGTTGATGAAGTCGATGATTTTGTCAGCTTTAGTGGAGATGAGGGGAAAAACTTCCACCCATTTAGTGAAGTAATAGACTAATGTCAGAGAGATGAATGAGGGTTAATCTCATTGATTAGATCTAAGCCCTATTGTGAAAAGGGCCACAAATCCTTAGCAACTTGTAAAGCATGGCTAGGGATGTGAAGTAAGTTAGCATGTTGCTAGCATTTGATACAATGCCAAACATAGTCACTGCAATCTTAGTGAAGAGTGGGCCAATAATAGCCCAGGCGAAGGATGCACTTTGCAACTGAGTTACCACTGAAATGTCCTCCACAAATCCCATCATGAACTTGTTTGATGGCATGAGATGTTTTAGTGGAGGTTAGACATCTAAGAAGGAGGCCATCAAAACCTCTTTTGTAGAGAAGACCCCCTAGCATGGTATATCGAATAGTACTCTTGATAAAAGCCCACCGTGCATTTCTAGAGAGATCAGGAGGAATGATAGAATAAGTCAAGTAGTCCACAAGTTGTTTATACCAAACATCCTGTGGACTAGAGTCGATATTGCCAAAAAATTTGATGTCAGAGGAGATATATGAAGGCAATGCCAAATGATGTACTGTAACATAGATTTTTGAGGAAGTAGATGAAGATGGGATGTGTGAGGCTATAGAGGCCATAGTGTCGGAAAACTTATTCATAGAATGAGGAACAGTTTAAAGAGATAATGGTCGAAAGATTCTAACAAAGTGTCAACACGGTGTTTATACCATTGCAAAACTTCATTTTTATAAAGGTATGAACCGTTAATCTGATTAATGACTAGTTGTGAGTCACCAAAGATATTGATTGTCTTGATGCCTAAGAAAAGGGTAGTTTGCAGCCCCAAAATTAAGGCTTCATATTCAACCATGTTATTGGTGCATTTGAAGTCAAGTTTAAAAGATAGAGGCATGGGCTCACCCTCGTGAGGGATGAGAATGACCCCCACACCCCCACCGTGTTGACATTTAGATCCATCAAAGAACATTGTCATTTGATAGATGTCATCAGTGGATAGCATGGTGATAGATTCATTAGGAAATTCACAATTAGAGGGTTGGTTGTTAGGTAGAGGGGCATCTGCTAGTTGGTCAGTGATTGTTTGCCCCTTTATAGACTTTTGTTGAATGAATTCCAAATTGAATTTAGTGAGAAGCATGAGCCAACGAGCCATACGTTGGTTTCGGTATGGCTTGGAATGCATGTATTTGAGAGGGTCAGTGTGGGTGATGACGTAAGTTTTGTGATTGAGGAGATAATGGTAGAGTTTGGAGGTGGCAAAGACTAATGCCAAGCAAAGTTTTTTAGTATGAGAATACCGAGTTTCATAGTCAATGAGCGTTCAACTTATATAATAAACTATCTTCTCATGATGTTGTTCATCTCGATGCACGATCATGGCACCTAAGGAATGATTTATTGCCAAAATGTAAAGATAGAAGGGTTGGTCATCTTTAGGTGGAATAAGGACTGGTGGAGAGACAAGATAGCATTTAAGAGCTTCAAAAGCCTCTTGGCAATCCTTATCCCAATTAAAGTAGATGTCCTTCTTGAGGAGGTGATGGAAGGGTTGACATTGGTCAGATAGCTGTGAGATGAAGCGATGAATATATTGAAGCTTCCCTTGCAGGCTGTGAAGTTGTTTTAGGTTAGTTGGTGGGGGCATCTCGAGTATGGCTCGAATCTTAGCTAGATCTACTTCAATGCCACGAAGAGAAATGATGAAACCCAAAATCTTCCCTGAGAGAACCTCAAAGACGCATTTCTTGGGGTTGAGTCAAATGTTATATTGTAGAAGGTGAGTGAATATTGTTTTAAGAATGGTTAGGTGGTCACGGTGAAGTTTGGATTTCCCCAGCAGGTCATCCACATAGTCTTCCATGATTTTGTGGACAAGATCATGAAAGATATAAGTCATGGTACGTTGTTATGTAGCGCCTACATTTTTTAGGCCAAAAGGCATGACCCTATAGCAAAATGTCCCCCATGGGGTGATGAAGGTGGTTTTATGTTGATCTTCTAGCATAATCAAGATTTGGTTATATCCTGAAAACTTGTCCATGAGTGATAGCATCTCATGACCGATCGTAAGATCAACAAGTTGGTTGATGTTTGGCAAAGGAAAGTCATCCTTTGAGCAAGCTAGGTTGAGGTCGTGATAGTACAAATTTGGATCCCCCAATTGCTTTTGTGATAGGGACAATATTTGATACCCATTGCAGATAGTCAATGGGTTGGATAAATGAGACAGAGAGAAGATGTTGAAGCTCCTCTTTGACAAGGAGTGTGATGCGAGGATGCATTTTGTGAAGCTTTTGCCTAACATGCTTAGCTTCATAGTTTGTGACGATGTTGTGAATGATAATGTCAGGGTCAATACCGAGCATATTGCTATAGGACCAAGAAAAGGCTTTGCTATGATCTATAAGGAATTTGGTATAGTCAATTTGTTCTTGGGCATCTAAAGATTGACCAATCTTTCAAATGTAAGGAACATCAGAAGATGGAAGATTAATGTCAATAGTTGATTCATTTAACATAAACTATGTTTCCAAAGGAAGTGATCATTGTATGAAAGAATCATCCGCACCCATGTAGGTGAGTATGGCATCGTCGTCTACGCATTGAACAGTGTTGATGGTAGAAGATTCATCATCGATCATGTCTAGATAAATGAGAGGAAGAGATCTTGATGTCCCACCTAGTTGATAGGTTAGGGGTTCCAAGTGAATGGCATTTATGCAAAAAAAATAGGAGGGATGGAGATCACCGACTCTGTAGGTGCGGATGGGGGAATAGGCGAGGTTGGAGGAGATTATTCTATGATAGTTTCATGGTGAGGGAAGTTTTTGTAGGTTCTTTGAAACCCATGCCATGTCATTTCTTGGCATTTTTTATTGCCTCATCATTTGGAGGCTCAACGGGCTGGTGGGAACCTTGTTCATAGCACCCAAAGCCAAAACCCTTCCACGCACACCTATAAAGATAGGTGTGAGCAAAGCTAGGGTTGCCAAGAAAGGAAAAATTGGAAGTGAATAGTTGGGGTGATGAGAAAGTATTTCCATCAGTAGGAGCCCAATCTAGCCCTCCATAGATGAGATTAGTTTGGAGATTAGGAGGACCATATGGGATGACCATTCCAATGTGATGGTCATAGTTAGGGTGGTGATGAAGTTGTCCATATTCTTAAGGAGTTTGGAACATGTCTAGGGTAAGCAAATGATACTCCCCAAGTGAAAGGCATTGGAAGGTATCTTCCATAGGATCTTTTATGGTCACTTGAGGAGTAGGCATAGGTGTAACTGATGTTTGCAAACTTGTTGAGGCTTCTGCTAGTGGAGGTGGTGTTTGGGTGGATGTTTTCAAAGGGATGAGAACATCATTGGGTCGATAAGTTGTGTTGCATGTTTTAAAGGGGGAAGGGTCAGCAGGAATAACATGAACTTGACCCTCATGTTCAAATTTGACACAATGATGCAACATGGAAGGGACAAAAGTCATGGCACGTATCAAAGGTTATCCCAACAACATGTTATATTGGAACTCCCCCTCGATGATATAGAAAATTTTTGAGATTATTCATGGGCCAACATGAATATGCAAGATGATAGTGCCAACGGTAGTGGCAATGGAATTATTGAAAGAATGAAGAATTACGTCAATTTTTGACATGCAATTCTTTGGGAGGGCCAGTTGGTCATACGCGTGGGTGGAAATGATATTGATGCTAGTACCTCCATCAATCATAACCCACTTAATGTGAGTTTGATCAATGTAAGCTGTGATAAAAAGGGTAGCATCTTGATCTTCCAAGTTAGAGGTAAGAATCTCAGAATCACTAAAGGTAATGGAGGCAACGATAGGTAATGACTTGACTAAAGCAACCAGTGGTAGGGGGCCTTCAGGTTGGACCTCCACTACCTATAAAGCTTTGATTAAAGCTTGGCAATGTTGTGGAGAGCTTTGAATGAGGTCATACAAAGACATCCTCATAGGGGTTTGGTGAAGTTGTTTCACCATGGAGTCACAGATTGCCTCTGAAGAAGTTGGTTGAGATGTACCCAAGATAGAAATCTTGGGTTTTGGTGGTTGAGAAGGCTTGACAAATGGGTATCTCCAAGGGATAGAAACCTTCTCTTTTCCTTTATCCTTTAAGGTTTGTGACCTGGTGGCCACATTAATAGTGTTAATCTCAAATAAAGGGGGGGGGGAAGGAGGTAAAGGGACCATAGTCTGATGATGGGATCCCGATGAAAGTGAAGAGGTTTGAGAGACATGGGATGGTGTAAGAGGTTTGTTGAAAGAATCCTCAACAAGAAGGGTGTCTTTTTCCAAGTGTTGGCGAATGATAACCTTAAGAGCACAAAAATTCTCAGTATCATGCCTAGGTGTGCGATGATATAGGCAGATTTGAGTGTCATCAAACCAAGATGGTTTTGATCCAAGAGGTTGGAATGGTTTAATGGGTGGGAGAGTGATGTTAGAAGATTGCAACAATCAGCATAAAAATAGAGCATAGGAACCTGCTAATGGGTCTACGCTTGTTGTTGTAGTAGAGGTTGACAACTTCTATTTAGGAGTTGTAGAGGGAGTTTTCCATTCCACCTTTTTGGTTGGTGGTGTGGCCACTCATGTAGATGGCACTTTCTTGATGAGAGGTGCCAAATTTTTCAGAGGAAGTATGTTTTTGATGGGTAAAGGAAGTAATGGAGGCAATTTGTTTTTGTTAGGTGTTGGAGTAGGGAGCACTCCTATTAAGGTGGAAGGGTGTGGGCCCAAAATAGAGGGCAATGGTGATGGTGGGGGAGTAGTTCTCTGACGTGGTTTAGTAGCCTTCTTTAATATAGTGTGAGGACCACTACTATGGGGGGCGAGGTTCAAATCTACCTTCACTTGTGGGTGAGTGAGGTTCGATATGGGGTGAACACCAAGAGATTTAACCTATTTCAGTATGGTGGATGTCTATGAGGATCTAGGTTTAGATGTGGGTGGTTGAGCTTCTAAAGATTTAGAAGTAGAAACATAATCCTCGTTGGAGACTTTGGGATAATTTGTCGCAGAAGGGTCGATAGTATGGGATGAAGCAGGATGTGTAAGATAAGGAGCCTTAAGTCACTCCCATAATGCCTCATATTCTAAGTTCCTCAAATGGAGAAATCCTAAGTTTTTAGCCAATCGAGATAAGGGTTTAGAAGACGTTACATGAGGCTTTATAATTAGTCTTTTAGAAGATTTGGGTGGTTGTAAGAGTGGAAATGTGTTAGACGCAGCGATCTCAGGCCAAAGACAAGAGAGAGCCATTACCGGATCTTCTTCGATCGAAGTAGGTGAAGAGACAAGTTCTTCTCTCGGTGGAGAAGAGATTGGAGAATGTGGCTCTTTGAGAGGATAAAGCGCAAGGATGATCAGGCCTTCCACTTGTGGTCTAGGGGCATGGAAAGTATGATCCTCCATTGGTAATAAGAAGGATGAAGGTGGGGCTAGTGGCGTTGGTATCGTCAAAGCATCCTCCAATATAAGAGAGGTCAAAGTAGATTCTCCTATGTGTGAAAGGGGATAGATGGAGGACTATTAGGAGAAGAAAGCTCTTCTACCCATGGTGGAGAAATAAGTTGGCTAACCTCTTTGAACTTTGGGAGAGGTTTGTTAGGAATAAAAGGAGAAACCATGTTGACAGTGCATATATTGTGCTCTTGGGGGTCATCAGCTATGGTCTAACTGTTATTCTAACTAGAGGGATGGTTAGGGAATGGTTGCCTAAAGATGTCTATGTTTTGGTTAGCTAGCGCATTTGGGTTATCCAAAACAAGATCCCCTTTGTCTAACATGTCCTAAATAATGTTTTTGAGGGTTTTGCAATTGTTTGTGTCATGACCTTTGACTCGATGATAATTACAAAAGTTATTTTCCCTATACCATGCAGGGATGGATCGTGAGGGATCAAATTGGGGTGGTGGTCAGATTTGAGGGAGGTTGAGGACTCCCTGCTTCACTAGTTTATCCAACACAGAAGCATATGATTCTCCTATTGGAGTGTATTGATGCTATACATATCATTGTTGGAATTGTCTTGTGATGTGGAGGGTTCAGATTGGTTAGTTATGGTAGAAGATGATGATCTAAGTACCACAACATTTGTCGATCCCTTGGACTGGGAAGAAGAAGATTTGGAAGAAGGGTCATTGGATTTTACATTGGTATTTTTATTATGCAATTTGACCTTATCCTCTTTGACTGTGCGGAGTTCAAGCTTTCGAGCCATGGTGAAAGCTTCATCAAATGTGCAGAAAGTTTGAACTCACAAAGTGGATGAGATGTGCTTGGCACATGCTCTTAAAAAGAGCTCAATGAGCTTAGGTTGAGGTAATGAAAAGGAGAGTTGGTTGATTAAACCTCTCCAATGGGCAATGAAGTCAACTATTGATTCATCGTCGAACTGTCTAATAAAATATAGGTCTGTGATGGAGACCTTTTTAGTGATGTTGATTGAAAAGTGGTCAAGGAATAATTGAGCTAGTCGAGTGAAGGTAAAGAGAGAATGACTGGTAATAGAACTATACCATTCAAGGGTGACACCAAAAAGTGACATGGGAAATGTGCAAAGTAATAGCACATCATTGTGTGCTATAAGGTAGCAAGCGTGTCTAAATGCTCGTAGATGTTGTTGTGGGCCCTCTTTACTCTGAAAGTGAGTAAATTTTGGGAGTTCCCACTGACTAAGATATGGTCAAATAGGGACCAAAGGATGAATAGGTTCATTATAGATTTGTTCATATGAAAGAACACTCCTTGAACCTGAAACAGATGTCTCAAGGTTGGACATCTTATCCATCAGCATCTTGATTAGATCAGTTGATGGATTAGCAGGAGGGGCACCCCTTAGGTTGTAAGGTACTTAGAAGGTGTTGGGAGGGGTGTATGATGTACTTGGTTGCATTTGTGTAGGTGTAACATATTGGTAGTTCATCATAGGGACTGATGTTGAGGCCAAGGGGGCTTGTGCCATGAATTTGAAGGGCACAACTTGACTAGATGCTACCAAGAGTGGTTGGATGGTGGCGACACTAGTTAAAGTATAGGTAGTCACTCTTGTATTTATGGGTGCAAGAGTGGGTGGGATAGAGATAATCAAGTTCTGGAATGGTGTAGAACCTTGTTGAATTGTTTGTGGTTGAGGGGGTATGAAAACCCTAATGGAGGTAGGTCCAAAAATAAAAGGAGAGGCCAAATCTTGAACATTGGCCATGGTTGGGTTACTAGTTGAGGCAATGGCCTGAGTGACCATAGGTTGGGTAATGGATGCTATTGATATTATTGCCATTTTAACCAAGGAAGTTGGCATCCCATAAACAGCGTTACTTGAAGGATCTCACATTTGGCTTCTTGCGAGATAGTGTTGGAGAGCCTTGACGTTGAGGTCAAGGAATCTCTTAAAGTGTTGATCCCCTGTGAGAACAATAGGAGGTTGATTTGGGGTAGGTTGGATAGGAGTATGCTCAGTGTCTGAAGTATACTCCATTAGATGACTTGGTATAGAAGGTGAAGGTGGGAGTGGTTGTTGCCTTGCATGGTCAACAAGAGATTTGGCTTGACTACATGTCAAAACCATCCAAGGCAAAATGGGTTTAGGTTCCAAAAATTGTGTCTCAGTTTCAGAAAACCAAAATTTGTGTTTGACAGCAAAAAAGTCAGGTTTTAAGCTTGTTGTTTAGAAAGAAAATTTGTTGATAGTGATCGATGTTGGTTTACTAACTGATGTCGGTTATGAAATGTTGTCAAGGTTAGTGGAATAACTGATGTCAGTGAATCTGGGTTGCCGATGCCGATGGAAAAACTAATGTCAATTTCTATGTAATTCCAAAAACACAAAATACTGATATTTTTTTGAAAGAAAGAGAAATTTTGAGTTGTTTTTAGACCTCAGAATGATGTGACCTTACCAGCTCAAAAAATTAGATAAAAATAGCAGAATAGATGATGGCAAGCAACCTCTAAAATGTTAAATTTCTAAGAATAAATTTTAGAGTTGTGGTGGCTTATGCCTTAGAAGAATATGTTTGGGAATTGGGCTTTTAGAATGGGTCCTAAAGAGGAAGTCTATGGTTAGTTTTGGGTTATGTTTTGGTGCTCAAAAATCTATTTAGGTTTAGTATGTGGCCTGGTGTTGGGGCTTGCTCCCTTCACTTCACGAACCCAGAGCCGAGCTAGGCCGCTTAGCCAATATATACTTTGCCTATAGTTTATACTCTGCCAGAGAACAGAGTGGGTCCTCCCCTTGGTAGTGAAGTCCAAGTAGGATCACCAGGAAGGGTAAGGTATCTATTAGATGATGAAATCCTAGACGGGCATTGTCTCAAGTATGTTTAAATGTTTAATTTGATTATGATTATGATCTGGTTGTGTAACATTTGTGCACTATGATTTATTCATAATGCTTTTTTAATTACTAAGTGAGTGGGCTAAGTATGCATTCAAGCAAGAATGAAATGCAATAGTTTTTAAACCCAAATTGAAATATATTGTTCAAATGTAAACAATTGAGAAGAGGTTAAGAGTATGAATTTTCCCTACTCTATGATGCAGGAAAGAAGTGACAAGAAGAAAAAGAAAGATGTTCTTTTTAACTTCCACTAATGGTTTCTTTTCGAAATAAAGAGATAGAAGAAGGATGCAAGAAGAGAATATTTTCCTAATGCAACTATATGAAAATTTGCTTTTTAAAAGAATGAACCCAAGGAAAACTCCAGGGTCCTACCGGGTGTGCCAGAATGTTTCTCTACTTTTTTTGCTAATTATATTCAAAAGAAAGAAGAAACTAAAGTTAAAGGTTAGGGGTTTGTACGTTACCTAGATTAAGTTGCGCACCATATCCAAGCTTTGTAGGAGCTCCTCTTTGGCTATGGAGGAAAACACCTATAGATAAGAATAAGACTTAAATAAAGAAAATGTTAGAATAAGATAAGGTGAACTGTCAAGCTACGCGCTTGGTCTCGAAAGCGTAAAGCTCCGTGAGGGATGATAGTCCACTATTTAAGACAAAGAAATTTGTATAAAATGAAATGATAAAAGACTTAAAGAAATGAAAAGGTAGAATGTTGTGTACCTATTCCCTATAATCCATGAGTCTCAGCAGGCTAGTCAGAGGTGGTGTCTTGTCTTTGGGCTATTTAGATTAGTTTTCTGATTTGCACAATCATCGACATCAGTTATGCGGCCAATGTCGGTAGGTAAATAGTGTCGACATCGGTTATACTACCCATGTCAGTAGGGGCAATAGGTCTTTGATGGGTTTCAGGGTATTTTTGTGATGGATAGAGGCTCTGGGAGTTGGGAGGTTTGTGCAAAGTTATGAGAAGGAGAATAGGGTCTGAGGAAGGGCAAAAGGTAGAGGGTAGGTGTGAGAATAGGGTAAGAGTCAGAGGAAGGCTTTTTAGCCCTTCCACGGAGGAAGTTAGGTTTCTTTTACAGTATTCAGAAATAGTAAATAGAAACTAATTACCAAGTTATTTTAGAACTTTGAAATAGAGACCAGAAGAATACTTAGCTTTTTGGTGAAGACCCAAGGGTGTCAAGATGTTTATTCCTATTGTTTCTGATGTCAAAGACCTCGTACAATGTTTTCAATCCAATTTTTGGAGTGACTTCTGTAGAGTTTTTATAGCCTGGAGAGCGATAGTTGAATTCTAATGCTTAGTCTCAAAGCATGCACGTCGATATGTGAAGAGGTAGGGGGCAACCCAAGGTTAGAGTCTAACTTATGTAACCAACGTTAGTGATCCCATCGGCGTCAACCGATAGTTGATCGATGTCGGCAGCTAGAGAATGGGTAAAAGGGCTATTTTTAGCCCTTTGCCCATTTCTCCATTTGCCAATTGCATTTGCCATTGGAGAATGGTCAAAAGATGGGTTTATTAGGCACGAGAGTTAGTTAGGAGGTTAGGATGGAGTGAGAATAGGTCATGCTTTAGATGACATAGTCTCAGGGTGACTCATAGGGTAAGAAATGGTCCTAGGGTGAGGTGTCTAGGCGAGGTGTCCAAGGTGAGGTGTCTAGGTGAGGTGTCCAAGGTGAGGTGTCTAGGTGAGGTCATTAATTTAAGATAATTAATTTATTTTAAATTAATAAAGTGTGTAAGTGGTTAGAAGGGGACCAAGGGGGGTCGACACAATATTGGTGTCTACAGTTTCCAAGGATATGTGGCATAATTTTCAAGGTGGATACACACCTATAAAACCTCTACTATCCCATCAGAGTCAACTAAAATTGAATGTAGTTGATAAGGTGTAAGATTATCAAGGTTTAATATGCTAAGTGTGTTATAAAGACCATAATTCTGGTAGACACCTCAATAGACTCTCATATGGTGAAAATAAGGCATGGTAAGACTCCACCAAGCAACCTATAGTCCAATATGTAAAGTCTTCAAATAGTGATTTACTCAAGGGTCTGCCTTAAGGTTTTAAAGCATTTTGATGTATTAGAAACTTGATCAAAACCTTAAAATTTTTGTATAAGGTCTCCATAACCTATTAAATCCTCTCATTTATTCAATTCACTTGATGTAATAAGGGATATGCCCTCTATTCTATCTCAGATAAAGGACACTAAAAAATGCACAAATCTTACAGAATTAGTGGAGACTATTGGAGATTTTTTAATGATGTCATGGAGGTGTCCAGGTGAGTGGATGAAGTGTCTTGATTTTATAAGTTTCATTAACAAAGTGTACAATGTTCTTATTTTAGTATGCTTAAATTAAGCTTGGTTGATCATTAGTTTTGTCATGGTTAAAGATGTTTAGGGGTGAGTATAGTGATTTAAGGTTATGAAATGGGTCCTATCAGAGGTCAAGGATGATTATAAAGCTTGTGTAAGTGAATTTTATTTATCTGGTTCTTCATTATGTTCATCTAGGAATACTTGGTTTAGTGGTAGAAAAATTTGAGTAGGCAGTTTGCTAACATCACCATTTCCATGTATGGATGAGTCAAGGTGAGTTGGTGATATGGGTGTTATCAAATTATTCCTAAGTTACTATGTTCAAAGTTTTATGTTATGTTAGAAAGTGAAACTAAAGATATGTGGGTTCAAATTTGGCTTTGATTATAAAGGTTCCCATACTTAGTCAAATTGTCACTGCAAGTCGTGTAGATATGTCTAACCAATATGTTTGTGTATTTATTTAGGTATGCAAAATGTCATTTTTGATCAAAATTTTATAATAATATGTGGTTTATAGTATCAAAAATACACCCTAAAAATTTGGATAATTGAAGTGTTTTCTAGCTCAAGATATAAAGCTTCAAAAATGCTCTAGTAGACTATGATGGGTCAAAAATCATCAAGTTTAACTTCATTAAAGTCTAAAGTCAATAGTTAGAATATCTAATGTTGCATGTTAATTCATGATCTTGATCCAAAATTATTCATAATATTCAACATGTCAAAGGTTTCACATGCAGGTGACAAGTGTCACAAGCTCGCTAGTTTGACAGAATATCAATAATGAGTGACAGTTTGTATTGACAAAGATCAATGATGTAGGATAGGTCAAAGAGTCAACAATGTATATGAGACTGATAAGTGGCATAATATTAAAGGGATGTTACTAAATTACTCATAAGGCACATGAAGGCTCCAAGTGTTGTAATTATGGGAGTTCTGAGCAAGATCTAATGGTGAGCACTACAAGGTAAGGACCAAGCTAATTTGCAGGGATCAATAGTAATTGAGTTAATATTGTAAGATTGCACAAGATGAGGTCAACATGTTCTTTGTTTAACTATTTATCCAATTAAAATTATAATAATAATAATTATGTTTGTTTAATATAAGATTTAAGGACATGAGATGATGGCATAGTGTTCAAATTTTAACCATTGCTTAGTGACCATTGGAATTTAAATATTTGAATTAGAGAGGGAAGACTAGTTTATGGTTTTTAGGCCATAACTTTTGATTTATGAAAATATTTAACATGTAGTAAAAATAAAAGTTTTATAAGACTTCAAGATGCATTTGTAAATATGAATTTTAAGGTCTAATTTTTTATATAGTCAAAGTTATTGAGATCCAAAGTTGACTATGTATTTATTCATGTTCTACAAGTAAACCGAGAAGGGTAATTGAGTTTTTCATGATGGTATTTTGATGTTTCAAGATGAGATAAATATTGGAGAATGTTTTATAATCTATGAGGACAATTTTTATGTATTTTTGAGGGTAGACAAATCCATATTCAATATGAACAAAGGCTTAAAAAGTGACTATGTTCTTTAATGATGTTCTTGTGTATAGAATGTTATTTGAGAAAATTATGCTTTAGTAAAAGAGTGTTTCAGCAACTGTGGTCATTTGAGGATATCAAATGGGTCATGTGGAGTGGACCTATGCATGTGAAGATCCTATGTTCTTAGTTTTCTCAAAGAAGTGTCAAATAGGTGAATGGGTAATTCAAAGGACCTAAAAGGTGACTTAGGCCTATTTGAGAGAGAGTATGCTTAAAGGTGACCTATGTAGATGCCTCAAGGGTGAAGGCATGTGTTTTGGCTAACAAAAAATACTATGAACATGATGATAATAATGAAATTTATATAAAAGGTGAAACTAAATGTGATGGTTTCTATAGGTTTGAAAAAGACTTATGGGAAGAGAGAGAAGAGGTGTATGTGAGTTTTGGAGAGAAGGAAAGGGTGGGTGACTAGTGGATAGATTAAATATCATATCATGTTCATGACTATGTGTATTACGTATAGGTACTATTTATGATGTAAAGGATAGTGTTATGTATATTTTAATATTAAAGGTGGATAGAAGAACTTGATCATCTTAGGGTCAGGGTCTCAATGTGGAATAGGTGTTTCACTAAATCCAGTCATAAGGACTTGACCAAAAAGTGGTTAGAATGACTTGATCATCTTAAGGTTAGGTGATCCTTGTGAAACAAGTTTTTCACTAAATTATGATTATAAGGACTTGATTAGTCTCATGTTTGTGATGACCCTATAGGACATGTAGTCCATGTGTTTACAGGATTGAGAGTGTGTTTTATTTCCCAAGAGGGTTTCCCACATAGATCTTGTGTTGTCTATGTGATCTTGCATTATCTTTATTTTTCATTGATATAAACATATTTTATGTTTAATGAGTGGTTATATTGAATGCTTTAATGTTTTGAAGGGTTTAAAAATTGAATGTGATTATTTATCACCATTGATTCACCCCCCTCTTAGTTATTATACCTATATCAATTGGTATCAAAGTTAGTCCTTTGGTAAAGGCTTGATAGTTTAAAGGAGATCCAAGGTATAATATGGGTAGCCATAAAATGTAAGAAAGTTTTTCCACTAAGCAAGAACCAATGTTCAATGGATCCAATTATGATTTTTTGAATGTGAGGATGAGGACCTACATCATGTCCCTAGGGATTGACACTTGGAAATATATTTTGGATGGTTATTATGCACCTAGTATTCCTACATATAGTTTTGTAGATAAGAAATTGTTTGAGAAAAATTATAAGTCAATGAATGTTATCACTTGTGGTCTTTCAGAGACTGAATACACCAAGGTAATCCATTGTATATCTACCACATAAATTTTGGATAAATTGAAGACTATTTATGAAGGAGATTCAAAGGTTAATTTGAAAAATTTATAGACTCATCAAAGATAATTTGAGAGTCTTGAGATGAAGGAAGAAGATTATGTGGCATCTTTTTTATAGAGAGTTGATGAGATTGTGAACATAATTAGAGGTCTTGGAGAGAATATTGAAGAAGATACTATATTTAAAAAAGTATTAAGGTATCTCTCACTCAAGTATGATTTTAAATTATCTATTGTATAATAAATTCATGATCTTACTCAATTAAATATGGATCAATTGCATGACATCCTTACTGCTTATGAGATGAGAGTCGATGATGATAAACCACCAAAAAAGGAAGTAGAATTCAAGATAGAAATGAATCCAAAGAAGAAGTTCCAAGGTAATAAACTCAAGGAGGATGAAACATTTTATATTGATGAAGATGAACTAAATTCTTTGTTCACAAGGAAATTGAAAATAGGCTCAGGTAAGTATAAGTGTAAATTACCCTTTAAATGCTTCAATTGTGGATAAGTAGGACATTTCTATAACAAGTGACATCATAATCATAATAATATTAATGATGAAGAGAATGGTGAACATCAATATGAATACAAGAAGACATACAAGTCTGATAAGAAGAAGAAAGGATTTAAAAAGTATGACAAGAAGAAGTCCTTCAAGAACAAGAAGAGTCTCTACACCAATAAAGATTGTAGCTCATCAAATGAGAGTGAAGACAATGACTCAAGGTATGATCATGAATATGGTGGTCCTATTGAAGATTAAGATATCTTCATGTCAAAGGAAGTTACTCATATCAAAAAGAGTCTACTTAGAGTGATTCAGATGAGATGGACTATGAGACTGAAAAAATGAATGTTCTTAAAGAACTAAATATTGAGAAGAAGAATAAAAAGAAGATGAAGTCTCAAATTAAGGAATATGAGGACTAATTCAATGTGTATGAAGAAATAATTAATGAAGACACCAAGGAGTATGAAGATATAGTCAAGCATCTCACTTGCCAATTGGAAATCATATCTACAAGCTTGAAAGCTAAAGAAGATGAATATTCAAGGTATGTAATTGAAAATGAGTCATTAAAATTTGAGTTGGAGAAAACATCTAGTAAGATGAAGTCATTTATGAGATTTGAAAAGATCTCAAGTGATCTAGACAATATTCTGAGTGGTCAAAAGCATGCAAGTGATAGAACAGGTCTTGGATACAAAGAAGAACTAGATAATGTAGCTCAAGACAAGATGAATACTAATGCAAATTAGACCTTAAAGGTCAAAAATAAATTAGGGAATAAAGATTTTAGAAGATTAAATACAAATCAAATTAGAAAATAAAATTCCATGAGGTATTCAAGATTCAATGGTTATTGTTATACATGTAATCAGTTTGGGCATAGAGCTAGATAATGCAAGAGATGTTAGAAATGAGTTTGCATGGAATTATTATGGGGGTCATCAATCAAAAGGTGTGAAAAATTTTAAGTGTTTTAACTATCTTGATGAGAAACATGTTTCTAATCATTTTACAAATAAGGTAAGGTAGGATAAGCTTCTGGAAAAAGGTATAGTATGCTTCAATTTCTATAGAGAGGTCACATTTCTAGATTCTAAAAGCAAAGGTCTATAAAATAGAATAAGTTTAATCAGGCTCTTAGAATGCAAGAAAGAAGACAAGTAAACTCATTTAAACCAAAGGTGGTAAGTGTGAGTCATGATGAGTCTATAGGTCTAAGTAATCTAATTTCTATGGTAGAGAATGCTACAAAAGTTGGAGAGTGCCAAGATCTCTCATTGTCTACTAATGTTGTGAATAAAGAGTCCAAGCTCAAAGAGAATACCAAGGTTCTAGTTGAGGCTAGTTCTAAGGTGTTTTTGGATTCTAATGAGTAACATGCTATATGTGTTAAATTTTCAAGCTTGGTTCCTGTGTTGTCAAGGTCTTAAATTAATGTTCTACAATGCAAATAAGTTATTTTAGTGATCAAGGTATGTCAAGATTCTATATCTAATCCAAATATTATAGATCATATCATAGAAGATAAAGTGAGTGATGTAGAAAAGGAACAATTTGTCAAAATTTAGACTAAGGAAGACAAGAAAAACAAGTCTTATATCTATAAAAATATTCTAGGGGTTACTGAGGAGATGTGGGCCACTCCTAGCTTCACATTATTTTAAGAACATTGTGATGAAGAGGAGTTCTTTGTCTATGCATCTTAAGAGACTCCTTTCAGTGGAGAAGCAAGTGTTGTTTTGGCGTTATTCAAAAGGTCTTATAAGTCAAGAGATGAGTGTTTCTAATTGGTGTCGATATGTCAATATGGGAGAAGTACTTTGATAAGATTATAATGATGTCATAAGGTGTTCTTTTTTTTTGTATGTAGTGTCTACAAGATCAGAATGGGTGTATTTTAGGTGGCATAATGAGATCGATGGAATGTAAAGAATATTTTGATGCTCAAAAAGGGCTATGCAATTATTTGTTATATGTTCTAGGTGGTTTTGTGTTCTAAAGATATGTTGTAGTCAAAGTGAAAATTTTTGAGTTCTCTCAATTTTCTCTATTTTGGCTTGAAGGCAAGTAGGCCAAAAATGGGTTATAGGATGTATGGGTTCCCAAAAGTATGTAGGCTTAAATTTTGATCCATAAGGGTGTGATGGTTTTATTTAGGTGTGCAATAAGTTTCATAGATGTGCATTGACCAGAAGGAGGTTTGTTAACTCTGTTTGTTTTGGGTTATGCTATAAAAATGGTTTGCCTTATGATTTGAGGTATCAAGATTATTAATATGTTAAATTGGATTAATGGGTTGTCAAAAAAATCTTTATATATATCTGAAGGTTTGTGGTTTTCAAATTATTCATGATTTGTCAAAATGGAGGCCTAATGGGCTAGTAGGTTTGTGAAGGAAGTATGTTGTAGAGGATGAGCTAGGTGATACAAATTAGTTTTCCTAAGGGGTCATATGAGAGTGATATAGATATGAATTTCTTTATTTTTAAAGTAAATATACTAAAATTTGTGATCTCTACAAGTTCCAGGTAGGGCTACAAGGAGTCTAGACAAGCCTAGTGTGAAGATTTGATGTTTTTACTCAATTTCTCCAAAAGAGAAAGGCATGAAATCAACTAAAATGCTTTTAATTTAAATCAAATAGTATTTAAAAAGTATTATCTACCCCTTGGAGATCAACAAATAAGGATTCAAGCTTAGTTAAGTACAGATTTAGTGAATTGTATTCTAACTAGCATTTCTAGCTATTTATTAAGAAATTCTCAAAAAGTGTTCAAAAATGATAAATAAATTATTATATTACATAAATAAATTAAATATCTCTCATAAAATAATAATAAATAAATAAAACTAATTTTAACATCAATAATCAAGTCTAGACATTGGCATCATATTAAACATATCCAAACATGTGTATTTTAATTTTTGGCTCTCGAATATACTGGTCCCAATTTTAAATAGTGAAAAAGGCCCAAAGGGTACTAACTATTAAGGATTCCACCATCCCATATAAAAACTATTCCGTCTCTAGGGTACATTGAGAGTAAATTACCAAAGCTAACTACTTATTGGTGCACTACAAAAAAAATGCCCAAGAGACTTCTTATGACTAATAAAACAAAACCTATACATTTTTAATTTATTATGAGCTATTTGGAAACTAAATTCTATATATTGTGTTATGTAATGAATTGAATATTTTACCACTGCCTCTCGCACTATGGATTAGGCAAAAATGAAGACTGTTATGCCCAGAATGATAACCCATATGAGTTTTAAAACACCTAAAATATAATTTATAGAAAAGAAAGAAACATATAAAAATAAACTAAAATTTTAAAACCAAATTAGAATAAATATTTTTTTGTATAAAAATTAAAAGATAATATAAAACCCTAGGACAAAACCTAGAAAATTAATCCTAAAAATTGTACAATTACACCAATATGTTTTACCCTATTTTTTATTTGATAATTGAATGTTTGTAAAAATATTTATAAAACTAGAGAGAGATTAGAATGTTAAAAATATGTAGTTATTAACCATTCTAATTTCAACTTGATAAATATGAAAATATGTTATTTTTGAAAAATAATAAAAATAAAGTGACTTAGGTTAGATCATGTTCATGGTTGATTATTTTAGATACCTGAAAATGAAAACTAATAAAAGATACGACTATGAAAACTCATAATCAGGAACATAATATGAAAATTATTTTGTAAATGTCCACTCACTCTAGATGACAACACATTCCAATCTTTTTTTATTAAAAATATTGATGAATTGACTGTGATTGATTTCTATTAATGAAAAGTAGAGAAAATTAAGATTTTGATAGTGTAATATTAGAGACAAAGTATGAATATTCTTGGAAAATACCATAATTCTTAGACAATAGCATAGGCTAGACATATCCTTTGATTAAAAATCTATTCACATTCATTATGATGAAGTAGTGACTATTTTTCATTTTGTGCATATGTATACTAATTTTTATTAGATATTATTATTTTTATGTCATGTGAATATTTATATTTTACTCCTCTTACTTTGGAAACCATATGGATCTTAGTGAGAGCTAAAATCCTACATAATAGAGTAGGTAAGTTTAATGATCTAAGTTGACCCTAATTACCCCTTGTTTATTGATCGATGCCTACATATCTAGATACTCTGAAGATGGAATCAAGCCACACATAGTTCTCCCACTTATAATGGTTATTAAATTATGTTTATTGACTATATATATGCATATATAAATATGTATTTGATACTTGAAAATCATAAATCTTGACTTGCCTTGAGATGCTTTAGACTTAGCTCATGAATACTCTTTGTGATTGATCTTTAATTTGGAGAGAATAAAATAGTTTTTCTCACTGTGAAGTAGTGTATAAGTGCTCAATCTAGTAATAATGGATGTCATTTGATTTTCATTTATATTGAAACCTTTTAAAATTTTCCTTTAGTAAACCTTATGAAATGTGTAGAAAGACCTAAATAGATATTTCAAAATTTGGAAACTAGCATTAATTGGCACTAAAAAAGGCTACTCTAGGTTGACACAAACCTCTCTTCCTATGTAAAACTTGTCTTCAAGAATCATATACATTTATCCTAAGTTGGTGGTAATTTGAGAGTGATGTAACCAAGGTTTTACAATTAACTTGGAAATTTCATTGTAATAAAGATGAAAAATAGAGAGTCAAACTCATATATAGATACATGGCTCAGAGAAAGTGTGAGTAATAGTCATGTATTTGGAAAAAGTTGAGTGGTTTATAATTTTTAAATAATTAACATTATCATGTACCTGTGACTATATTTAGGTATATACACCTACACATAATAAATACAATGGCCACAATTAAATTTTTTTTTTTTTTAAAAAAAACCTTTTAGAAACAATAGAAAATAATTTTAATAAATATGTGACCAAAATCCACCATGTGGTGATTATCTAATGGACACATGCTAATGAAGTAAGGGACTCAATTTTATTTTTAAAGTGGCTTCAATGACTCTATGGATCTATTATAAAGTTAAATTTGATCTATATACTAATGGGTCTAATTTTCACATTAAATCTTGCACATAAAACTATGAATGTGATCATGTTTTAAAATTAAAACATAATTAAAAACTTGTGAAAAAAAAGTAAATTTTAATGAAGGATACATGGATAGATAAATAGAGTCATAAGGATTAAAAAAATTCAAAATCATAAATTTGAATAAAGGACATGTTTTAGTTATCTAAAAGCCATAGATTCATGAACATGTGGAATGACTATTAATATTTGATATAGGGTGAGTCCTTTATGAATTAATTTGATTATCAAATACAATGTTATATTTTCATTGGTTCCATGATTGATATATTCTCAAGTCACAAATTTTAAAGTGACCCTTAAGACTTAGGTGAATACATTGAATGTTATGAAATAGAGTGAATCTTAGGCTAATAATGTATGTATAATAGAGGCATGAATTAAATTTATAGTTTTGTGAATATTATTTACATGGGCCAATTTAATTAAACCTAAACCTAAACTTAGGATATCACATGACTTGGGTTGGCTGGGAAAATAAAGTGTGAACCCTTTAAACTTTGATTATGTGAACATGGACATAGTAAACTTAAGGGCGATAGAGTTTATTTAGTGGATAATAAATTAAATCAAAACCTAGATTAGGTTATAATAAAAATTGGACCTTGAATGATTTTTGAAATTATATTTAACATGGCAAAAAAAATTAGATGAATATTTTTGTTACAAGTAAGAAGTGTTTAATTTTTTCCTTAGGAAGATCCCTATTTCTTCCAAATAAATTGGGGCATGTTATTGACAACAACTTATAAATAACCTAGAATTATCTTAGAGTATTATCAAAATGTATACATACATATCAAATATTCAAGGAGTATGCCTAGAAAAGTTCATAGAGTGAAATATGAAAATGCTAAGTCAAAGTTGTATAGTGTTATGTATCAAAAGTTAAAAGATAACATTACATTCTAGATTCTTCAAGATGTTGCACACATATAAACACATACATGGGAGAAATATGTGTAGTTTGATCCCTCTTTAAAGTATTGGAATGTAAGAAACACTTATCCATTCAATGGAGAGTAGCTAGGGTGAGTCCAAACTAAAATGTTATCCCCTTTTCAAGGGTACCTTATGGTTGAATGATAATAGTTAAGGTTTATACAAAATAAAGTGAAAACATGTATTCCAATGCAATATCAGAAAGGTGGCCCATATATAATCACTTTGAGTAATAATCATAAGTATTGTAAAAGTATTAAACCAACACTACTCATAAGGACATTATCAATAAACTCTAAGAGTTATAATTTCTCTAGGTGTCTGACTTTGCTAACAACATCCAAGTAGATTTTTAGCCACTGTTTTTAACCTGGGCCATTTACAAATCACATATAGATAATTTTAATATTTAGTGGTAACTTATATGAACAATAATCAAGAATAATTAGCTAAGTACATTTCCCCTCTCTTTATTTGTCATTTATAAATTAGGTAACCCCAATATCTACAATCTATTTCAATTCAGATCATTATGTTTAATGTCATATTTTACACAATTTAAATTAGTGTGTAATTTATGTATTTTAGATGTAAAATAAAAACTAATTATTTTACAAATAAGAAATAAAATAATGGAAAATGTGTGTTAAATCATATTATAATGAATATGGAAACAAGCATGATAATTTAAACTAAAATAGGTTGAAAGAAATTATGATTACTTAATTTGGGATTGAAAATGTAAGATAGGATTGATATACTTAGATAATTACATCTTATTATTCCTCACACAAGTCATCACTAAACCTATAAAATATCCATGTGTTTGATCAACTTATCATATAAAAAAAAAATTAAAAATTTTCCTAGATATTGTTAGTAAAGTCAGACACTTATGACAACCATAATTGTTAGGGTTTAATGACAATGTCATTTCACATAGTAGTGGTAAAATAGTCCTAAGAGCCTTATGAATATGCCTATAATGTGATTATGTGTGTCCTCATTTACCCTTTGATGAAATTATTATTTTCTCTTTATTTCATCCAATCCCTAATTATGCTAGATTAACCAAAAAAATAACCTTGAAAGGGGGTTAATATTTTGGTTGGATTAGCCCAAAACACTCTCTGCTATGATTGAGCATTACCCACATTCTAATACTCTAAAGAGGCCTTAAACCACACATAGTTATTCCACTTATATGTGTGTGTGAAACATCTATAAAAATCTATAATGTGATGTTATATTTTAATCTAACCATGCAAAATTTAGATTTTGTGTTTAGATATTTCTCTATGGATTACTTTAGGGCTACTCTTTGAAGACTAAACATGTGTGTATCCTTCTAATAATGTTTGAACATATTTATAAGTGATTACCAAGTGATGCTCAAGTCTATCATGACCTTATGGGCGATTTTCATTTAGAGATGACTCTTATTTTGTTATTACTATGAGTAACCCATGAAACATGTCTAGATTGACCTAATGGAGACTTTCAAATTTGAAAAATAGATATTGAGGGTGTTTGGACACTATTGATAGTGGAATACACCTGTGGTAACTAATATTGTCTGAGTTTACTAGTACTATCTTGGAATAGTAAAACAAGGATTAAAAATATGGATATTATCTATCTAGGATTCTAGAAGGTTCTTGTATAAACTCAACTGATCTTGATTAAATATGTCTATTGAATAGAGGTGGATAAGATATTATAATGGTATAAAAATAGAGGGAAAGTATGATCAAGAGTCAAATATATACACAATGTCTGAGAATATCAAAAATGACAAAGTTGATGCTATAAAAGTGCAAAATACGAAATTTAAGTGTCTACAAATGTCCCCTTGTTAATCTAGTATTGAAAATGCTAAGTTAAAAGGAAAAAAGAATTAAATTTGGAATTTGTGATAACCATAATTGGTGTTAACAAGTACAACCAAAATTATCATTATATCCTTATGAAACCTACAAGAAAAATGTATAGATCAATGTCTCCTCATAATAATAAATCTAAAAAAATATAAATCATTGTATAAGTTAAAATTGAAAAGAAAAATAATGACTACAAATGATGGCATGCAAACCAAGCTATCACTTATTTCACTTGAGTAGAGAAAACATGGGGTGGTCATGCCTCTAGGAGGTGTAATTAACAGAACTATGAGTTGAAGAGTGTAAACACCCCCAACTACCCATTTTGAGAAGGCAATGTTAGAATTTTAATGATGCAAAACCTCAATCACACTACCCTAGGTAATAAAATACCCTTTTGTGGAAATCCAAAATTATGTTTGTATCTAAATGGATCAACTAATGCAGATGGATATAGACCCAAAGTGCTCATGTAGTTACCATTCATCCCCATTATTCCCTATCAATCATCAACATAGAAAACAAAAGTATTTGTATGAAAAACATTAATACCCCATATGATCCATCTCTCCCTCAAAATGATTTAAAATTCCAAAATATATCTCCAAATATCATAAAATGTCTCAATTATTCCTTAAAATCATGTGAAACATGTTTTAGTATGCTCAATATGACCCATCTGAACATATAGTTTTTATTATAATGTCAAGTTCTATATCTAACATAGTTTGAATATCTAAACAAGCCCATTATATGGCCCACTTTTAATATTAGGTATGAATTTTACAAATCACTTGTCTCAAAAGAAAGATTTATGTGCATTGTGTGTTATATATAAAATTATAATCATGTAAGTTATATGCATAAACATGTTAATATATGTTATCATATGTTTTTTTTAAATAAAGTATGTATGAAACATATAATCTAAATTAAAATTAGTTTGTTTTTATTCACACATAAGATATAGTAATGATAAGTATTTTTGAAAATAGTTATCAAATGTAGTTAGATATATCAATAAAGTACACAATAATGATAACTACAATAGATGCATGATATAAATCAAGGAAACACACATAATATAGGCATGTATGACATAAATCTTGGCACCAATAACATGGTAATAATCGATTCACTCCATAGAAGTAAATGCATTTAAATATACACATACACAAATATCATTATAGAACCCCATAAGACACAAAAGAGAAAACATGACTTGAATATAACCTAACATGGTGTAGATAATAAAATTTAGTCTTCAATACTTGACAATGAAAAGCTTGAAACACATTTATCATGCATGAATTGAACACCCAAAAATGGTCCTAATTTTCCATCGTCTTACACTTGCATGCTCTCTTATGAGTCAACCGTTACATTTTATTTTTATACATTTACATGAACCTCACTATTTAATTTTAAAATATTAAATATCCTACACAAACATCTCCTAAATCTTAGATTAGTACACCAATACATGGGTAAGTTTTGGTAGTTAAAGTCATTATCACCAATTGATTATAGAATTATTTTTACACATGAATAAATCCAAAATATTATGTGATGTTTATTAATTTAAATGATAGCCTCACATATAGGCAAGTAACAAGATCTTATAACAAAGGAGGTTGGTAAAACAAACACACAATAGGAAATAATTATAGACTTACCCATGAAATAACCAAATTAATATGATTACAACAAAATATCCACACATAAAAATAAACTAAATATTATTATTAAAATTATTATTCTAATACCCTCCCTAAATGACTGAACTGGAAACAACTCCAAGCTTATCTCATAATTTTATAAATTTTTATTTACATAAAGGTTTAGTCATTATGTCAGTTGGTCGATCAAAGGTAAGACAATAATAAAGACATATGTCTTCATTAGAAACCAATTTTTTGATGTAATGATGGTGAACTTCAATGTGATTTGTCTTGGCATGAACTACTAGATTCTTCACCATCATTATAACACTCTAGTTATCACAGTAGATAGGTTTAGGTGTTGATGAATAAAATTAAATATCCTCCAATACTGAATAAATCCACATCAACTCTATCCCTACACTAACAACTACTTTATACTCTAAATTAAAATTTTCACACTATAAGTCTTCCAATTAATCTTTTTTAAGATTAAGCCATCTATTGGAAAGAAGGCAATGAAAATCTCAAGAAATTCTAGTAATATATAGAAAATAAGAGAGAATTGGTAAGGATATCTGATAGGTTAAGGAATAATCTCTTCCCAAAGTGGCTAAACCAACATAAAAAAGCCCACAAAAGTTCAAAAAAAGTACTTGCAACAATGTCATCAGAGAGTATAGTCCAAATTAAGGGGATTTCAAAAGGGCTTGACTTCTAAATTAGATATGCAGAGAATCTAACTAAGAGATAATATTAACTAAACTTTAAGGCCTTTTATTAATATTCTAAACACCATATATCCTTCAAATACATGAAACAAAGTGAATGCAAACCAAAAAGTAGAAGATAAAACATATATGTGGATGAACCTTGAGTCCACCATGTAGTCTATCACTTGAAAATAATGATAAGAGATGAGATGGGTGGTGATCCTTAAAGATATGAACATGTGCCACCTACCACATCCTAAATGATGTAGATACCCCCTTTATTTATGGGAAAATCTTATCATTGAGATAATAAATTGGTAATCCATCTCATTATGTCTAAGTATAATTAATAATATGGTTACTAATTGAGGGATGCATATCATGATCAAGTAAATTTTTAATTCTTCCCCTAAGGTTAAGGTGTTTTAGGAGAAATATTTTAAATCACTCATCAAGACATGTTAGTTTTTTTATTTTGTGAATATTGTGACTGAACTCTAAATAATTATAAAAA
The DNA here is from genome assembly GCA_037957365.1 of Torreya grandis. Taxonomy (NCBI): domain Eukaryota; kingdom Viridiplantae; phylum Streptophyta; class Pinopsida; order Cupressales; family Taxaceae; genus Torreya; species Torreya grandis. Next base: position 106,888 of record JARHVA010001403.1, read on the forward strand.
TTTGTGTACATGTGAAGTCTAAAAGCAATGCACATTCTTATACAAATATTTATTATAGTTCACCATTAACATATATTAACTTATTAAAATTTCACCATTTAAATAATTCAAAAGATAACCATTAATCAATAATCCATTAATTAATAAGTAATATGCGATCAATACGTAAGACATATATACATATGAGAGAAACTTGACAATAAATTATTGAACCATATATTGATTTTTATTACATTATAACCTCTTCTTTTACAAGAGAACAATATTTATAATGTTGTGAAGAGACTATGACTCTTTATTTTCATGACATTTCATTTTAGGATCAAAGAAATTATTCAACATCCATGTGCTTCATTATCCTTCATGAGACTATATTTTATACCAAATACATTGTCTAACACTTGTCACCTATTTATATTACAAAAATGTGTGTGAGTTATGCTTCATATCTCCCTAGTAACACTTTCCTCAGATTAAAGATTTGTCTCATCCTGAGACAAAGATTTTAGAAGAGTATCCTTGACTAGATTGAGTTGGAGTTTCCCTGAGTTGAGCTAATGTGTCGGTCAAGAAGAAATGGTTGTAGTTTTGCTCAAAGTTTCATTTACTAATTTTCACTTATTGCACACTAATTAAATACCCTTTTAGGTTTTCAACTAAGAATTATACCAACCTACCATATTTTGTGGGTTTTTAATATGTTGACATAATTAGGAGGTAATCTTTTACAGGTTTTCAACCTTTTTGACCCCACTCTAATAGCTTCTTACCTACAAAATTTTTCATGTTCAAAATTTGATTAAAATCATAAGGTTTTAATACTTACTATGATAGAGGAGGTGATGATAATTTCATATAGATCATGATATCATATATAAATTTTCCATAAGTGTTGCCTTTTATTTATATATTACATTACATTTAATAGTTAAGGTCTTATCTAAGTAAGAAACAAGTAAAATTTTCCTTTGTTTGTATTTGATATATTATTGATTATTTATCTTATTATTTGTGTCTAATTTGGATGAAATGAGTACAATTTTGTATACATAAATACATCCCTATAGTGGGATCATTTGGAGAAGACATCAAACAGTTTTGGTAACCCTTTTTGGCAATAGTTTTGAAGATTTAGCAAAGATTTGTAGCCCTGAAGACACTCTGAATATTCTCTAAAGGTGCTCTAAAGATGCTATTAATATTCTATGAAGACTTGTACAACAGTGCTTTGAAGATGCCTAGACATGCTCTAAAGATATCTAGATGGATCCTACAGATCAAGACAATAACTCCAAATATATCTATTATATATACAGACTTTATATATTTATATATCTTCTTTTAGACATTACTATTCATAGTAATGGTCTAAAATAATATAGATATAATTCTACTTATATTTTGTAAAAATGGACATAATCTCTTTGGATCTATGTTAGTTATTTTCTATCTATTGTTAGTTGAGTCAATTATAATGCTTCCCTATAAGCGTGGGATCTGTTTCCTAGATCTTCTATTTTAACTAATTGGATTTAGATATTTAGATCACTAGATTTTGTCTTCTTTGAATATTTATTTAAATGTGCTTTAAATACATGTCTCTTTCTCATTCAAAAAAAATGAATCAATAAATGAATGAATAGATAATGATTAGAAAATAGAGAAGAAACATTCTAGTATAGTTTCGCATATTTGTATATATTTCTTTGATAATGAAATAATGTTCATCATTCCTTTTCATTACTAAATAAAGTTGTTCCTATTCTAAGGAAGGAGCATGGGCCTACTTCTCTCCAAAGATTAGGACAAATTGGTATTTTTTGTTTATAGTTTAAAAGTGTATTTATTTAAGTCAGGTATATTTCATTTTGCTATAAAGTGTGATTTCCCTTTTCAATGCAGGTGTGATTTCCTTTTCAAATCAAAGTGTGATTTTATTTACAAAGAAAAGTGTGAACTTTTTTTTAATGCAATTGTGTTTCCATTAAATGCAAAGGTTGTTTCAATTCAATGAAAGTGAGTTTTGTTTATGCAAGACTATGTCTTTCAATTTCATAGGAAGTAAAGTTTGTTAACTCATCTCTATATTTAAAATTTGTTAGGAGAAATTTAAGTGACAATAAATAACATTCTCACATTATAAAATATCACACTATCCTACCTCGTTAGGCAAGTCGAGTGAGGACACCATATTTTCTTATGCCATATCTTTAAGTTTTGAATGTTGATGGTGTGAATTGGATAATTGTTTTAATAAAGAATGCCATAGGAGATATTTAATTAAACAAACTTTCTAAATTTACTTTTCTACAACATAAACTAAAAATCTTATTTTTTGTCCGTAGGATTTAGACATCATGATAGAGTAAACCCCGAGAATAGTGAACTGTAAACTCAAATATCCAATGGTCTCATTGCATATAGACTTGGACATTGGCCCTGATAGAAAAATGACACCAATCCATTGATTGTTTAAATGAGAGGTATACTGACAGCCTATAATTTTTGGCACTATTGTCAGGGAATTCATCAATAAGTGTTAGTGAGATCTTATATTAGAATTATATAGGGAAAATTCAAAAACATTCATCCAACTTAAAAAACATAAAAATAATCTAGTATTCTTTAGATTTATGAACTACCCAAAATATTCTCAAGGATGGTTTATCTCTAAAGGATCTAAAATAAAATAAGAATAAGAGAGAATCCTATCCTTGCTCGAAATATTAAGAAGTGAAATAAAGGAAATTGAAAATCATATAAAAACTTTTTATGATTCCTCTCCTGAAGAAGGTTTATCCTCAAAAATAAATCCTATAAAAAGAATCCTATATAGGACATCTTATCCTATAGGGAGAATTGATCTTGATAATTCCCTTTTTGGATTAGTCATATTTGGTCCATAAGCTCTGCAATAAGAAGATATGATCACCAATAAATAGTATCCTCTTGAGGTAGACCATAGGTTGATAACTCACAAAGAGAATTTATATTAGATTGATAACCAAAGCTAAGACAAAAATATGGTAGATGAACATGCACATGTTGAGAGCCCTGATCGATAACCTCAATAGGATAAAACTTTTTCCTATCCAATTAGATTAGGCCTTGATGATATAACTTCCATGAAAAATATTTCACCATCTATTTTACCTATTTTAGAGGAAAATCCTCATAGGATCTAGATCAGTTTCTCTTTAAATTTTAGGTTCTCTACCAAACATATGACTATATCACAGACAATCAAAATTTGAAGTTATTCCCATCTACACTTAAGGATGCATCCATGAGATGGTTCATGGGCCTTGAGGTTAATTTCATAAGCACTTGGGATGAAATGAAAACTATAGTTCTTGACAAATGTCAGGATTATTGTAGATTTAGAGAACAAAAAGAAGACTTTTTCAAGATCAAACAAAATGAAGATGAAACCTTAGAAGATGAATTTGATAGGTTTATATTTATCCATAAACATAGTGGTTACCAACTCACTGAGGAGGTCATAAATATAGTATTTCTTAAATTATTATATGATAATTCATGTAATTCTTTGAACCTAATAGGAAAGGTTGACATTGACAAGTTAACATTTCATTAGATTTTAGCATTGTGTACTAACTACTCCAAGACAAGACCTAGCATAAGGAAATTAGGGTTAGGAAAATAAACTAAAGTTGGCCAATTAATGGAACAATTTGCTAATTTTAGGAAAAATATTATAGTATAATTATATCCACATTAGATGGCTTGAAATTAAAATCCAATGCCATAAATGTTGAATATTTGTCAATGTACTGTCCTAGATGTAGACTTAAGCATGTGATAAAAGTTTGCCCTTTAGACAAAATAGATATATGTGGTATTTTTGACCTAAACCATGACACCAATAATTTAAAACATCTTATTACTATAAAAATCAAGTAAAACAAGAAGTACATATAGTTGAGGAAGTGAACTTTATCTAAAGACAAGAAAACTAATACTCCTACCCTCAAAATCAATTTGCTCCAAGATTTCCTCCCAATCCATGGATAACACCATGGGTTGGATAAGTCACACGACCAATGTGGGGACCACCACCACAACCAAAACCATAGGGTACTCAATAATGGATGCCACAAATATGTTAAATGCCTCAAAATCCTTCAAAACCCTAGGCATAGTAGTAAAACCAACAACCACCTTAGGTACAAAAATCATCACCTCAATGGTAAAATCAACAATATCAAAAACAAAGAAGGTTTCCTCCATAGTATGCCTTGATTCCTTCACAACCTTAGCCACCTCTAATTGATAAATATGTTAACCAACTATAGTTACCTACCCACCTAGTGAAAAATCCTAAGAGTAGGTAAAATACACTTATTTATAGATTTGATCAAGAAAGTTATGTTACATGTGGTTTAGCTAAGTGTAATAATGTTCATCTCAGATTAGGAAAGGTAGTAGGAGATTAACCTATTACCATAACTAAAATATATAATGACAAACACACTCTTAAGTCACTTTTAGTCCAAGAACCAAATGAAGACAAGATAGAATCCACAACCACATCAACCATAATTGAATATCCTCCCTGATGTTCTATTTATAGAGAGACTTAAAGAAGAAAAATCTAAAGAAGATTTTGAATTGATGCACATATTAAAAGAGATGAAGATGGAAATTTCACCATTAAGAGACATTAAGGATATTTATAAATTGAATCAAAATATTAAATGATTATAAATCAAAGCACCAAGAATGAAGAAGCACTATCCTAAAACAATTTAGGTAACTAGGAAAGTTGTTGATTTACTAGCAAAAAACAAACTTGTTCCTAAATATGGAGATCCTAGTGGCCTCATGATGACTATGAAAATTGGGAACAAGTCTATTCCAAATATGCTTGTAGATATAAGTGCTACCATCAACCTAATGACTATTAACACAGTAAAATCTTTATCTCTCATATGGCTTCATCCTACCACTATAATCTTACAAATGATAGATCAATCCACTGTTATACCTTAAAGAACCATATAAAATGTGCCAATCACCATATAATCTTAGGAATATCTAATGGATTTCATGATCTTTCAACTTGAACCCAAGAGGATAGGATATCTAATCATTTTTTGAAGACCTTGGATAGCTACAGCTACAATATGAATTAACTATAGATATGGAAAAATGACCATTTATAATGGAGTTCACAATAAATATATATCTCTTTATCCACCTTCTAGACCTTCAATAGTTTTTTTTGAATCGATATGGGTGGATCACCCTAAACAAGACTAGACTAGTGTGTCTTCTTTAGCCATAGTTACTATTAAAGAACATGCCCAAGAGTTCAAAGAATAAATAACAAAATATTTTGACCAAGAAAGCCTAGTTCTAAAGTCTAATACTTTTTATTTGAATTCTAATAGCCTAGCTCCAAAGTCTAAAAGCTTAGCTCCAAAGATTGATAGCTTTGCTCCAAAGACTAGTAGCTTATCCTTAAAGACTGAAAGCTTAGCTCTAAAGATGAATAATCATGAATGGGGAGAATATAATTACACTACTAAGAATGAAGACAATGTCATAATCTTCTTAAACATGTTTTCTATTATACAAGATATTCAAGAAGCCATAGTTGACTAGGCTAAAATGGGTAGAATTCATTTTTACATGATTTTCATTATCTATTGACTAATATGCTCTCCACAAGTAACACCTTTTATAAGGATGTAGCTACACTTCACATGTTACTACCACACATATGTCCATTTAATGTCTTGATTAATGAATACAAATAGAAAAATTTCATAGTTACAAGCACTAAATAGATTACAATCCAACCCGATAAACTATTGAATATCAACAACTAGTTAACTGACTAGCAAGAAAGAAAAGTGTTTGTTGTATTGGTACAAGACACAAAATCTTTTACTTGGGATTACAATTATATAAAATAAATACATCCTAATGTATGTACACATCATATCTACACTGAAGATGTTATACTAGTTAGACAACTACAATGGAGAATTAACCTAGCTTCAAAAAAAATTGTAAAAAAAGAAATAAAAAAACTATTGGAGGTTGGTTTCATTTACCCCATATCTGATAGTCAATGGGTTTCATCTCTAGTCATTATGCCTAAAATAATGTAAATAGAGAATTTGTGTATATTATAGAGAACTAAATAAAGCCACTATGAGAGACTACTTTCCTTTGTCTTTTATTGATCAAGTTTTGGAAAATTTGGTAGGAAAAAAATATTTTTCTTTCTTAGATGGGTTCAACAGATACAATCAAATCAGAATAACCCATGAAGATCATGATAAAACTATATTTACCTACCCTTTGGGAACATTTGCTTATACAATCCTTTTTTTTGGATTGTGCAATGCACCTGCTACCTTTTAGAGAGGAGTGTTAACCATCTTTTTTGATCTTACAAATAATTGTGTGGAAGTGTACATGGATAATTTCACTATCCATATTACTACATTTGATGAAGATTTGAAAAATTGGGATAAAGTGTTTACCAGATGTGAGGAACACCAAGTATCTTTGAGTCATGAGAAGTGTATCATAATCATTGATGAAGGGATAGTCTTAGGACATCATATCTCTTCTCAAGGAATAAAATTATATCCCAAAAATATTGAGGTAATTTATAATCTCCCCATTCCTCAAACAAAAATAGATGTTGAAATTTTTCTTGATCATGTAGGATCTTATAGAAGATTCATTGAATACTTTAGCAAAATAGTTGAATTTATGTTTTCATTTCTAACAAAAGCTAGTGAATTTGTATGGAATGATAAGTGAAAAAAATCTTTTGAAATATTAAAGAACAAACTCATGACTGCTCTAGTCTTGAAAGGACTTAATTAGGAAAAGTATTTTCATATCTATATTGATGCTTCCAATAATGCACTAGGAGTAGTTCTAGGACAAAGAGATGAGGATGGAAAAAATTATGCCATTTATTATATCAAAAAGAATCTTACTCCCACATAGAAAAACTACACCACCATAGAAAAATAATTTTTTGCTATTGTTTATGCTATAAACAAGTTTAGGCATTACATTACTGGTTATTAGGTATTTATCTATATAGATAATTCAACTATTAAGTACTTAATAAATAAACTAGTAGTAGGTGAGAGAATAATTGGGTGGTTATTACTATAGCAATAATTTGACATTACCATCATAGATAGACCTAGGAAGTATAATGATGTTGTTAACTTTTTGTCTAGATTGATCACTATAGGTGAAGAAGAACTTGTAGAAGATTGTTTTCTAGATGAACAATTATTTTTTATATCGAAATATGCCCCATGGTTTGTAAACATGGAAAATTACTTGATAACAGGAAAATTTCCTCATTCTTTTACTTCTAAAGAAAGAAAATGTTTAGTTAGATCTAGTTCTCATTTCAAATGGTTTAAAGGCATGTTTTTTAAAATTAGACTTGATCATGTACTTTGAAGGTGTGTCAGAGAAGATGAAGTATTTGACACTATCATAACATGTCATAGTGAACTAGGAGGAGGAAATTATTTAGCAAAAAGGATCATTCATAAGATCCTTGGTGTAGGTTATTACTAGCCATATCTTTACAAGACTATTAAAAAGTTTGTATGGCAATGTGATCCTTACCAAAGGATGGGTAAGCCTACTATATCCTCATAAATTCCTCTCCATTCTCAAATAATTTTAAAACCATTTAAGAAATGGAGTTTGGATTTTGTTGGACCAATTAATCCACCATCTCAAACAAAAAAATATTTAAAAGTGTGTATTGATTATGTTATTAAGTGTGTTAAAGTACAGGAAGTCACCTTTGTTAGGGGAGAAATAGTTGCTGATTTTCTATATCATAGGATCATGTTGAGATTTGGAGCTCCTAGATCTATTATTTCTGATCAAGGGCCCCAACTCATATCTAACATGATCAAGGCTTTCATAAAATTATACCAAACTAATCACCATAAATCTTCACCATATCATCCCTAAGCTAATGGGCAAGTGGAGGTCACTAACCAAGAGATAGTAAACATTCTAACCAAAATAGTGAATATCAGTAGAAAAGACTAGGAAAATAGAGTACTTAACATAGTTTGGACATATAATACAACATGGAAGACTACCACAGGATTCTCTTATGAACTTGTGTTTGTAAATAAACATTTGTTACAAATAGATTTTAAACTACAAACATTAAAGATAGTAGCTGATATGGTAATTAATCTTGATAAGGCATATAAAGAAAGAATCATACAACTAAATGGGCTAGATGAACTAAGAATGGATGCATTCACTTAAACTAGCATGATCTAAAATTAGAGAAAGAAATGGAATGATACTCACATCAATGAAAGATAGTTTCAAGAAGGTGATTAGGCACTTATATTTGATTCTAAATTCTAACATTTGAAAGGCAATCTCAAGACAAGATGGTTGGGGCCATACCTGATCAAAATTATTTAAAGCAATGGCTATGTCTAACTTCAACCGATTGATGGTGACCAAAGGACACTTTTGGTTAATGGTCATAAGCTTAAAGTTTATAGAAGACCTCTTAATAAGGAAGAATTCATTGAGCAAAATGAAGACCAACTGACCTTGTGGAAGAACTTGGTTCTTCCACTAAGGCCAAATGATCTTTGTAGTAGACATCCAATAAAGGAGGAGTGATAAAAAAATAGTAAATGGTAGTTCTCCTCCCTTCAAAATTAAAAAAATCAAAAAAATATAAGAAATGAGAAAAAAAAGTATAAAACATAAATATAATATAATATAAAATACTAATAAAAGGTGAAAACCAGAAACAACACTTTTCAAAAGAAACTTATGCAATAAACATGAATTGTTGTCAACTAACCTATCTTCTCAAAAAAAATTATCTTTTTAGAACACATGGCTTATTTAGGAGATAGGCATGGATCCATAAAACAAAGGTATAGTTATAATTTCCTAAAAGGTTAGGCATTTTTTGTTTTATATTCTAAATGTATGACCATTAGGTGGACAACACTTTTAAAATGGATAAGTTATTGTGATACCACGTGGATGAGATTGAAGTTAGTACCATCTCTAATGCTCAATATTTGATGTGAAGTTATTTTAAAATGACCTTTTCAAAAAGATATGACTTGATACATAAATCATTGTGGATATTATTTCAAGTGCTACCAATTATGACCTCTCACACCACGTCATTGATGGTGACCAAAAAAATTCTTTCTCATTAAATCTTGTATGCTTTAAATTATTGTAACATAGTTATTGTCATAATTTTGTGATATGACTTTATTTGCTATTCATTTTTATTTTTCTTTATTGTTGCATCACATCTCCAATTCCTTGCCTTCCTTTATACCCTATACAATTTTGAGCTCTATTTTTCATTGCATAAGTAGATCTACAAGATTATTGTGAATAGATACAAAGATGGGAGGCAAGAAGAAGAAAAGTGAACTAGATTCAATAGAATTATTGTTGTAAGATGAACTAGATAGGGTTATTTTTTAGATGATAGGATGGATAAATTTTCTAAAAAAATTTAGGGTTTTTAGGAAGATATTATCTAGGAAGTTTTTGAAAATTTTGATGAGAATCATTATATTTTCATAGGTAAGTATATTTTGGTAGATTCCTCTATTATTAGTGCACTCTCTAGAATTCTTGAGGAGGGTGTAGTTATCACTAATAAATTAATTTTTGTCGACTTAATTCAAATTTTCATTGATGGAAATGAGTTCCATCCTAGATTGGCCAAAACTCTAGAAGGTGTGGCTAGAGAAATCATGTGAGATAGTCTACTATCACCATAGCACAATGTTGCATTTTGGGTCATGAAGTATCTTACTTGTGATGATCAATTCACTATGGTTAGTGGAGATGCCATGCATCTTCTCATTCATTTAAGGAAAGGAGCTACCAGACTAGAATACTAGGTAAACCTACCATCTTTTCTTCACCATGTTATAATCAATGTAGATCATAAATTAAAAGGGGAAATGGTTCAATCAGACATCATAGTTTTATTAACCTCATTTTTTAGCATCATTTTTTACAAAAACCTTAGGGTGAAAAAGCTTAGTCCTCATTTCTCCATAAATCCTCCCAAATTTTTGATAAGAAAACACCACATCTTGTTTCTCCTTACATAATAGCACAAACAGAATAAGGCCCATCTTTGGTGCCCTCAGATTCAAAGATGTTGTGATGAATATCAAAAAGATAACTTGGATTTTCATTAGAAAACCCTACTCCTCCAGTCAAACTTTGATGAAGTCATCATCTAATTCTCTAGGAGGAATAAGAAGGAGATGTATGGGCAACCAAAATTTTGGGAAGTCTAAAATCTCCCATAAAAGTTATGGATGATGAATAAATGGTTGAAAAATAAACCCTTGCATAAGAAATTTTATTTGAAGAAGAAAACTATGCACAAGAAATTGTAGTTGAAGAAGAAACCCCTATACAAGAAATTATAGTTGAAGAAGAAACCTCTGCACAAGAAATTACAGTTAAATAAGAAGAAATACCATTACCATCTATAGTAAACAAGGGTAAATATAAACTTATATAAGAAGGCTCATCTTCTCCCTAGCTTTCTCATGAATATGAGGAATTTTATCATGTCATGACTCTATCCTGACAAGAGGAAACCACTCGACAACAACACATATAGTTGGATTCTCTCTGTTTCACACTGCAAAGGTAAGAATTAAACTATTTATAGTTTGGAAATAAGATATGAATATTATATTTCTCAAGTTATATCACAATAATTAATCATTATAGTATTTAATACTAAGTAGGATAGAATACATAATTAGTTATTTTCATAGACTAGTGAACTGATCACCTTACAAAATTTGCTTGTAAATAAGGATGCCTAAATTGCTAGTTTAAAAAATTCTATTATTGGCAAGTATACTCATATTAATAATTTTAAACATTTTATTACTATTAAATATGCATTACTTGCTCAAAAAATGACTCTCATACAAGAGCTAACCACTCAGACTATGGAGTTACAAGCTTCCTTACAATCTATGTAGAGGGAAACTAGGGAAATAACTGTACAAATTAAAAGACCTACAAGGGCTATTCCTTCCTTCCCTATACCACTTCATGAAATTATTTAAGTTTGGAATAAATTTTAGCATAAAATTCAAAAGTTGGATGAAGAAAATACTAATATCAAAGATGAATCTTAGTAGTAGCTGCAAAAAGCTCAAACTTCCATTCAGAATATTTGTGAAATTTCTAAAAATTTGTTATCATGAATACAACCTTCTTCTTTATATGTTCTATTTCTTCATGAACAATTTTACAACTAGTAAATGTAGTTTATTTCTCTTGGTTTTCCTCATATTATTGAGGATGAACATATGTTTATGGATGTCTTTTTATAAAGTAACACAAAAAGACAAGATGAAATTTGTGAATTCTATCTTTCTAACCTGTTATTAGGTTACCAATCTATATTTTTAGTAACTTATTTATAGGGCAAACATAATTGTGTGCTTTCCTTTCTACCATGAGAAATCAAATAGCCTAGAATCAAGCACACAATAAATTCCTTGAATTATAGAACAATATAGGTCTATGTATGAGACCTCAGTTTTCAGAGGCCCATAAACTCCTTATTGTTTTTCAACCTATGTACCATATGTATATGAAAAAATATATCATGAATTATTGAGAACCAATTTAGCATCTTTTATATCCTTTATGATCTAGCATTCCACCATCTCCATCAATGCTATTATAGCTAGGTGGGAGACTTTGCATATTACTTTAAAACACAAAGAAGTAATGATTCCCACCACCATCAAGTGGAGTCTTCAGAGAGCTCAGGTGCTAGCTCAAATTATCAATTAGCTCTTGGATGAAGGAGGATCAGATGTATGGATTGGAATGAGATATAAGCCTCCCATTCTTCTTTGCCCTATGTTTCCCTAGAAAAATTGGCACAATTAGGTAAAAATATAATTTTAAGCATGGCTTCAAATAGTGGTAAGAGATTATGGATTTATACCCATAGGTTATCATGATTAGGGCACCTATTTTAGATCTATAATCTCAGTCATCAATTGAAATATAGACTTTTGGATTGAATAATAGTTCTCCCATTGGTTTTCAAGATGATTTGAAAAAGGTAAAGTGTGGGGGAAAATGATGAGCATTCTATATAGCTCATTATATCTAATACGTATTTTCCATAAGTGTTGCGTTTTGGTTATATATTGCATTATATTTAATAGTTAAGGTCTTATCTAAGTAGGAAATGAGTGCAATTGTCCTTTATTTGTATGTGATACATTGTTTATTCTTTATCTTGTTATTTGTGTCTAATTTGGATGAAATGAGTAAGTTCTATATATAGAAATACATCCTTATGGTGGGATCATTTTGAGAAGACATCAAACAATTTTGGTAACCCTTTTTGGTAATAATTTTGAAGATTCAATGAAGAACACATTGAGCTCCAAAGATCTACAAATTCAAATATGCTCTAAAGATACTTCAAAGGTACTTTGAAGATGCTCTGAAGACCTATATAGTAGTTATCTAAAGATGCCCAGGCATGCTCTGAAGATAACTAGTTGGATCTTGCTATTGGAACACAAATAGATACTGAAAGGGAGGGTGAATCAGTATATTAATTAGAACTAGTCTTTTAACACCTTTTGATGCAAATTAAAAGATATATGCAGATCAAATAAAATATGCAGAGATCATACAAACTCAAATACACATGACACTATATTTATACATGTGAAACCCAAAAGGAAAAACCATGCTGAGAATAGCTTCTAGAAACTACTATTCTATTCTAACCTCACTAGAAAACCTCACTGGTTACAATGTTTAAGGATGCCAATCCTAAGGAGACACTAATCCCTTTATTTAAGAGTACCAACTCTAAGGAATCACCCACTCCCTAATCTAAGCATCCACTTAGCTTATTTTATGGCACCAACCTATTAGACTCTTCTATGGAGATACAATTCTAATTTATAAATTAGATTCATACACGAATCCAAATCTCTATTATTTATTATAGGTTTAATCTATAAATGATCATACTCTGCACATTCTCTTTATGCCTTTCTTCCTCTCTACTCCTCTATATTCCTCTAGTCTTGTGTTTAGATATATCTCTATTTGACACACTTTATCTCTCTCTCACTTTATTCCTCTGTGTTACTATGTTTTATATTTAACACAATTTAAATGGCTCTAATACTTTTTAATGTTTCATACATATCCCATATATAAAACAAATGATCTAGGGTTCCATATCTCGTATGTGTTCACACTCAAACTATAATACATCAGGCCAATTTTATACTCTAGTTCATTATGACATGAACTATAAGTTTTCTACATCTAAATTCCTTGCATCACATAATAATTCTATTAGACTCAAGTTTTGATGCACAATCTCTTTAAAGTAGATTTTATCAATTGGATCAATCAATATTATTATCTGTGTCAAGATATATAGTTTATATGTAAGTTCCTGCATGTTTTTCCAACTAACCATTTGTCTAGACATGACTTTAATGTCAGTTATTGATCTTGCCTTTGATACCATGATCTGATGGTCCATATTTAAATATCTCAACTTTAAAACACATCCATTCAATCTTTAGATCTTAGCTTTTATGTATCATTTGATCTCTGAAAATGTATGACCTTTGCCTTAACTTGGTCGTTAAACTTCAACACTTTGACTTCATCTCATTGCTTCCTATATCTTTGGATTACTTTCACTTTATCAATCTTCTCTAACCTGCTCAATCTTTAACTTGCTACTATGTCGATAAACATTGATCACTTTGTTCTATTTGAGTCTACTTGCTCTATTAGATCTCTCTCATCCAAGCTTCCACGTGCCACTGGATCTTTAAAGATGCACAATCTTTACTTTTATTTAGTTGTTAAATGTCAAGATATTTAAAGCATTTGATTCCATTCACTCTGTTGGATCTCCTTTTCATGATCACCTACACATTTTTAGATCTTATACAAGCTCATTCTTTATATCTATCAAACTTACACTCATTGGGTCTCTAACTAACAAGATTCATGAATGTGACACTTTTCACTTGCATGCTCGTTTGAGGATCTTTTTGATAATTTAACTTCAATGTGATCTGTTGGATCCCCAATGTCTAATTAAGCATGATCCATTGATCTTACAACTAGCTCAATAATTAGCTCTGACAAGCTCATTTTCATTAGTCCTCTATCTAACAGACTCTATGTTTGTGATATTTGGCATTATCACGTTCACTTGGAGGGACATTTGACACTTTGTCTTTTCTTCACTTCATTGTATCATTTATGTATGATGAATCATGGGCCATTGATCAAGCTAGAATATATTTTAAGTCTTAGACTTACGAAAATATAAAGTTCTTTGATTAATGCTCAGAGCCAATAATTGCTAGGTTGTGGGGCTGATTTTTTAATAATGATATGGACTGAAGTTATCAATTCCTGACTATATCAATTAACATTAAAATATAACTTTGTTTTTTGATGCCATGGCTAAACCCATAGGGTTTATTGAGAAACGTTATTCAGTTTGAGAGCAAAGATAATTCAATTTTGGGCTCATTCATTCTCATTTGAACCTATGGACCATGTTTTCAAGATGCTCATGAAAAACCCATAATAGATCTTTTATCTATTTGACTTTAAACATCCATAAATGGTCTCTATATAATCATGACAACTTTACATAGTGTAACTATGAATTATGCTCTTTTTTCCATCAATCCTACCTAATCCTTTTGACATCAATGACATCCATAGTGTCCCTTTTGACATCAATTAAAATCATATTGCCAACAATCTCCCCCTTTGGCATTGATGGAAAACTAAAAATATGATGCAAACTTAATGTTCTCATTTTCTAATAATTTGATCCTTCTCTGGCATTACTTGCATTGGCTTATAATGAGTATGAACTGAATCTATTCATACCAAACTTGTTCCCCCTTAGGCAATGGCATATTTACCTAAACTCATCTTGGACACTTGCTCTACTCTTCCAAACTTTTATATGGAGCATTGGCACTTTTTCTCCCAACTTTTATAAAGAGGATTTTCCCTTTTTATCCCCCTTTGACATCAATGGCAAAGGGACTCCTCACTATTTGTCCAAAGTTATCTCCCCCTTTATCAAATAAAGGAGTTTATCTAAGTATCTACAACTTTAAACTCCTATGTTGACTTTTATCTCTTCTTCTAGGGATTAATAAAGCTTCCATGAGACTCCCCATGGACTAATGCACTATCACTAGTGATTTAGTGATGTGGTATAGGAGCCACCACTCCCAAATTTTGTCTCAGATATTTAAATTGTTCCTTAGGAAGAGGTTTGGTGAATATGTCTGAAATCTAGTCCTTAGTTGGCACATATTCCATTGTGACCTCTTGACTTGGAATCCTCTCTCTTAAGAAGTGATACTTGATTGATATGTTTTTGGTTCTATAATCCATCAAAAAGAATAGAAATAGGTAACTTTTACTCAACCTTGATGTCTTTGAGTGTTTGGTTCATCCATAGGACTTGAGTGAAACATGCCACTACTGCTACATACTCTGCTTCTACTATAGAAAGAATAACTAAATTTTTTTTCTCAGCCATGAAACAATTTTGTTTCCAACAAAAAATGCACCACCACTAGTGCTTCTTATATCATTTACACTTCCTACCCAATCAACATTTGTATATGTTGTCAAAGTGAAATATTCACATATAGGGTACCATAGGCCAAAGTCAATTATGATTTTAATGTATCTAAATATTTTTTCACTAAATTGACATGTGACTCTTTAGGAGCAGCCTAAAATCTAGTAACCATGCACACTATTTGCATAATATCTAGTATTGATGTAGTTAGGTATAACAAGCTACCTATCATTGATCTGTACATAGTCTAATTTGCATCAAGTGACTCACCCTCTTTGCTCAAATTGCATCCATTTATCATGGGAGTACTAATTGGTTTGCTATCTTCCATTCCAAATTTTGTGAGCATCTCTTTTTGCATACTTGGTTTGGGATATGAATATCCCATCATTATATTTTGTTATTTTTAGACCAAGGAAGAAGGAAATTTCTCCTAGCATAGACATCTCAAATTCACTTTGCATTTGTGTAGAAAATTATTTACACATTTTGTTATTACTACCACCAAGATAATTTCATCTACATAAACAACAACAATCAACATATTTTCATCTTCTGATTTGAAGTACATATTACTATCTGCACATCCTTTATTGAAACCTTGTTGTTGCAAGTATTGGTCCAATCTTGAATACCATGCTCTAGGTGCCTTTTTTAGATCATACAATGGTTTCTTCAGTCTGCACACATAATCTTCTTCATCTAATAACTAAAAACCTTCTAGTTTTTCAATATAGACTTCTTTTTTCTAGGTTCCTATTTAAGAAAGTAGACTTTACATCCATATGATAGACATCAAACTTCTTGTAAATAGAAAATGCTAGAAACCTTCTTATAGATTATAATCTAGCAACTAAATAAAATGTTTCCTCAAAGTCTATGCCTTTTACTTGTGCATATACCTTTCACACCAATCTCTCTTTATTTCTTATAATAGCTCCATCCTCATTGAGTTTATTTATATAGACCCATTTTGTTCTTATCAGATTCTTGTTTGAGGGTCTTAGAACTAATTACCAAGTTTTGTTCTTTTTTATTTGCCCCAATTCTTCTTTCATGGCTTTTAGCCAATTCTCATCCTTTCTAGCTTCAACATAGCTCTTAGGCTCAACTTCAGACATTAGATCAAAACTTACTTGCTCCTTATTCATTGTAGCTCTTCTCCTTTTCTGAACTCCTTCATTTTTATTGCCAATTATCTTCTCTTTAGGATGAACCTTTTGAATAAATATTGGAGGTGATTTTTCATTCTTTTCCTCAACCTCTTCATTATTTGATTCTTCTTCAAGATCTAACTCTTCACTACCAGTTTCCTTGTTAGGTTCAACATGTTTTATGCCTTCTTATACCTTGAGATATATGCTTTCCACCATATTGTGTATCCTCTTATTGTAACATACATAGGCTTTACTTTGAGTGGAATAACTAATAAATATTCCTTCATCAAATCTTGATTTAAAGATTACCAGTTTGACCTCCTTTCTTCTAATGTAGCATTTGCTTCCAAACACTTTGAAGTGCTTGATAAAGGTAGGCTTTTCATACCATTGCTCATAGGGATTTTTATCACTATTTACCCTTAGTTAAAATTTGTCCAAGATTTATACTAATGTTTGGACTATTTCTCTCCAATATCCATCACGTAACTTGGCCTCCTTTATCATTGTTCTAGCCATTACCTTGACTATTTTGTTCTTTCTCTCAACAACTACATTTTGTTGTAGAGTAGTGCCTTTTGATCCCATGATTCTCATAATACTCTATGAATTTATTTGAGGTGAACTATCTCCAACTTTATCATATCTTAAGTAATTTATTTTTCTTCCAATCTCATTTTCAACCATGGATCTAAAGATCTTGAATCTCTCAAAGGCTTGAGATTTGTCCTTCAAAAAGGTTACCCATGTCATTTTTGAGTATTCATCTACAAATAACATGAAGTACCAATCTCATTTAGATCCTCTTGTCTTGGTAGGACAACAAAAATTAGTATGAAATAATTGTAGAGGCTTTTTAGTTGCATACTCCTTTGTTTGAAATTTGACCCTTGTATACTTACCTAGTTGACATTCCTTATAAGTAGTATTTGTAGGTTTGGTTATCTTGGGCATGTGTCTTACACACTTATTTGAGCTCACTTTGAATATATTATCAAAGATTACATGACCCATTATCCTATGCCACAACTTACTCTCATCAATATTTCCCATCAAGTAACTATTACCATTCACTTCAACAAGATTGTAGATATTGCTCTCAATCATTTTCCTTTCTGCAACTATTCTTCCAGATCTCTTTAACTTACAACCTTCTGCATAAAATATGACCTTATATACATTGTCACACATTTGGTTGACACTTAGTATATTATGATTAAATCCTTTAACATAAATGACATCATGTGTAGGTAGTTCACCATTAATGTTCAAGGTTCCTATTGACCAATTTTGACTTTCAGGCCAAAATAGGGCAACCCTAGTAAAACATTTCACTTTTAGGAATATAAGGGGAAATAATATGTTTTAAAAAGGTGTTTCATAGATCAAATAATGTCAATTTATGTTATATTAACTTTGGTTAGGAAGTTTCTAGGTATATTTATCATTTTAAGTCATTTTGAGGGGTTTAAATGGTGCATTTAATGCTTTATATGGGTTTCTTTTAACTTTTACGATTTAAAAAATATAATTTCATGCCCCATGTGTCTTTATAAGTCTTATAAATCTTACATAAATGAATAAAAATTAGGTTGTTCAGAAAAAAGGTAGTTTTCTTGGCGAAAGAGAGAGAAAAGGACACTTGTACGACTCCTTGGGAAGTGTCACACTTGGGGAAAATGTGAATGTGACTCTTCATCTCCCACACACTCAATTACACATTTGTTTTTATCTCAAACTAAATTTTATATCTCAAAACCATTCATCTCTCTTCTCCTCCTTTTTGGCATAGAAAAGTGACTTACAAGTTCTTGTTTGCTACGGTCAACACAAGTGGTTTTAGGTAGAATTATTTTGGGGGAATATTCTAAAATATGATAACTTAAAATAAATATAATAAGTTTTATAATTGGTTAATTTTAATTCATGGACCATCCCTTCAAAAATATATTATGCTAAAATTATCTATCAATCTGTGTACCCTCTAGGTTTTCCTTCAATCTAAGCAAGTCCATAAAAATTAGTTGTTGATATTGCTTCTAAATATTTTTGGCTTCATTATATAATTATTCACATACTTGGTTTCATTTTTAAAGTGGTTTTTATGAACTAATTAAATCAATTTGTTTATCGACAGTTTCACCATTTGTAAAAGCTTTGTGTTTTACCAATAGATTCAGGGTGTTGTGATATTTTCTTCCTCATGTTTCCAATATATTTTTCATCACATTTCCTATAATTTAAATTATTCAAATATACCTTTTGAGATGGTTATCATAAGGATCAGGTTTCTTGTCTAACCTATAGTTGTCACTCACAGCCAGTTGTGGGAAATCATATGTTTGAGACCTTCATCCCATGATCACATGGGTACACTATAAGTTTTGAGGTCTTGGTGTGTCCTCAAATTTTAGATAATGGTGAACCAAACCTTCAAATTACTTGTAAAGAAGAGGAATTGGGTAGTCACTTGAGACACCTTCTCACTATCTGCCATGAAAATACTCACCCATAGGTGTTTGAGAAGAAGAAGCCATGTGAAAACTAGGAAAATGGTCTTTGGGATCCATTTAAAAGTTTTTAACATTAATGTGAATACTTTGAAGTGACCTAATATTCATTGAATGGTGATAACATTGCATAATATTCATCATCTCAAACTTGCTCCATATATGTGTAGATAGTCACCTATAGGTGACCTAAATAGAGAATGACAAGGCTTTTCTAAGTGTAAAGTGCTTAATACCTTGATTAAGGCCATAGTTAGTTAAAATACATCATATCAAGCCTTTAATGGGTTTATATGTAAGGAGGTAGAAACTTTAGAATGGGGTCAAAAGACTGTTTCATGCCCTTTGACCCCAAAAGGGGAAAATAGAGACATAGGGGTATGTTTTAGATATCATATAACATAGTTACAAAAGGTTTTAAGGTACCTAAACATATAAAAATTATATCCTATATGAAATTAAGGAGCCTTGAAAAGTATTAAGTCAAGGTAAACAAGGAAGATTGTTTGTTGAGAAGCTCAAACCTATCTACTGGAAACGTACAATAGTATCTACATATTTGCAAAGATGAGATGGTCTTTTGACACCTTTAGTGGGTAACAATGCATTCACTCATGTTGGGAGTGATTAAAGTTGATGAAATAGTATAAAAATGGCATGGATATCATTACACTTGTATTGATGTATGATATTAAAAGTTTCATAAGTACCCCAAGTGTCTCTTTTATGAAAAACACTCACCTTCAACTAAGTAAACAAACAGTGAGTAGGCTTGAGAGGCTAAAATAGTAAATAAGAGCTTTAAAAAGGTGAATAATTGGACCCAAAGTAATTATCAAATGGTATTTGAAAAATCTAAAAGTTTACATACAACATTTTTCAAGCCTAGAACCTATGTTCACCTATAGGCAGTGGTTACCAAAGAAGCATCTCAGTCAGGCAGTAATGACTCCTCTATAAGATTAAAATTCTTGAGAAGGGATAGGAGAGGATAGAAGTGTAAATTAAGTGAATTGTGACATAAAAAGAACATTTTTAATCCAAAAATAAGTATATAGAGGATATGATATGCTTTTCCTTGCCCTCATTTGCACCTATAAGTAGACAACATAGTCAAAGACTATGCTCAATTCCTACTAGGCAAGAGTATAAGAAGTATATAAAGTGAAGTTATAATGAAAAATTGAGTTTTGATCACCTTAATTGTGACTATAATTACATATATAATCTACAGGGGATGTGGAATAAGCTTACATAGGGTTTTAGACCCCTATTTTCACTAATAACAGGGTCCTAATAGTCAAGAGCTAAGATGGACATGAACTTGCTTAGAAAAAAATTAAGGGGATCCAAAAACTTATAATCCCACCATGAAATCCATGAAATTAATAGGTAATTTTACATATAAGGTAAGTAATAGAAAAATTAAACAGTTTTCAAACATGAAAAACATGGTCCACCATTGGAGCTTCCCTTACTCAATCTTGGTAAACATAGAATAGTTTGGAAATTCAATCATTTGGAGGGTTAAATGACCAGGTTAAGAGTTTAAATTTGATTCATAAAACCTCTAAGACTTGGGTAACCACTTAAAACATTCATCATTGTCTGTGAAACCAAGGAAGTACCCCCTATTTTGTCTTAGATAGGGGGTACTTCCCCTCAAGCATAAAATGGTAGTTTTGAAGTATGAAGGCAAATACATGAACCAAAAGCTTGGAGAACTTGGTAATAATGTTTTATAAGGTGAGGTTAATACTTAAAAACATAAGAAACCTATCAGGGAGGAGTTAAATAAATCATATTTCTCTATGCTCCTAGGTTTGTAGGTAGAACCTTTTAATACATAGCACCCAATAAATGATCAATTTCAAATATAACCCTAAGTGAGATTATAAATTGATTTGCTCATGTATATGGAATATATGTATGTATTAAATATATTTAAATTAATTAAAACTAATAGGAAATCCTAGAGTACCAAAGGTTGCAAACAAACTTCTAGGTAAGGATCAAACCTAGTGCCCAAAGAGAGGGTCATTCACACTTTTGGACTTATATATTCATTCAGACATATGGAATTTTGTTCATGAGGTCACTATAGAGGTTTTAAAACTATTGGTGTGAAAAATAAGCCAAAATAATTCATTTTTGGACCTTGAACCACTCAAGACTTGTAGGAAATGGTGAAAACAAGCATGATAGGCCAATTTCAAGTGTTCACACCTTTCATGAGACATTGAATGGATGCCAAATAAGTTCAAGGATGTTATCAAGGTCCCCTAACACCAAAATTTTGGAATTATTTGGCAACTTGGATGTCAAGATTTTATGAATCATCTTTAAGACTCAAAACTACTCTAAAACCCTTGCAAACCCTCAGCCAAGACCAATCTTAAGAAATAGAGTTGTATAGCTGATAAAATGGAATATTTTACTCATGTAACCTATTTTAAGTTGAAGAGGACTCACCCAATATACTTCCCATGCTAGCTATCTATACGGACTTGTATGGATAAGGGTAGAAATAGGTTGTTTCTCACTATTTTATGTATTTTGCAAGATACAAGATGAAGTAGGAGATGATAAAAAGTTTGTTTGGAAGATTTAAACTTAGTATAACTCATTAATTTAATTTGATTAAAAAACCTATAAGTGCTTCAAATTGGTCCTTACTTTTAGCCAGTCAAAACTGGCCTAATGCACAAGCTAGAGAGAAGGGAGAAAATATTCAAGTAAAGCAATTTTAAGGTACCCCTAATGATTCACAAGCCATGAAGGGTATTTAAAAGTGTCATAAACTTCTTGCCACATATTTTCATGGACAAATAATGTCAAATTTGGTGCCAAGTGTGCAGGGTGCATGGAAGGGCAATTTTTAGGATAGTAGATGATGATAGCTCTTTACCAAGGATTCTAGAAGATTAGGCATGCAACCAATATATGGAGAGTAATGTATGATAGCTTCCCCTTCCATTAAAATAATTTTACCTTTCTCGTATTCGTTATAAGTCACTCAAATGGCTCCAATCATGAAGGCAGTTCTTCTGTGCAAAAGGAGGAGTTTTGTGCCATTTTGCCTAACTTGGATGACATGGATTGACACTTGTTGCTTCTAATATTGCATAGTTTGATCCATATCATATTTACATACATGTGTAACTTAAATTATTGTCTTGGCAAGTGTCCTTATGACACTTGTACTTCTCTTTCTCAAACTCTATAAGAGTTGGCCAATTTGACATTATAGGGGATGTTCCACCTGAGTATGGTGAAGCCTTGCTAAATTTTACACATTTTGATCAATAAAATGACCAATTTTTACCTCTTCCATGACTATACTTAGTGTATGTACTTGAATGTTTGATTTTTATTAAGTGATACTCTTGTTTCCTTAGCATGCTAACTCATTCTTACAACCTATCTGCAGTTGAGAAACTTCTTCTTGGAGGGTATGTGAACTATTATTGAGATATGTCAAGGACTAAGTGAGTTTATATTTTCATCAGTGCCATGTAAGGCCTTTTATCTATTCCTCCTAGCCTTGTATATCATTTATGACCCTGTAATGTAATATTGATTTAAGAAGAAGACATAGACTTGGGAAAGTGTATGTTTTGGTTTTTTTTTTGGTATCAAGTGTAAAATGCAATTTGTTGGAAGTCATCAAACTAATTTGCTATATCACCTCCATAGTTTAGCTTTACTTTCAGTTATTTCTCTCCCTTTACACCCCTAAAGTTGGTAGTAATAGTAGTAGCAGTCAAGAGGTATATTAAGGGAGCTAGCCCTATCTAGAGACTCACTTCATTCCTTAGGCTACCCACAAGCCTAGAAGTGATTCCATTGTGACAATTGGGTGAGGAGAGACTTATCCTCTCCTCAAAATGGTGCATATCCAAGTGATAATAGTTTTTGGCATGCCTAGTGAGACTCTTGTTCTAAGATTTGGAGGATTTTTGGTGTTGTCCTTTAACACATCAGCCTTTGGACGCATTTTTCTAAGCATCAATGGTGACTGCAAAGTTGAATCAACTGGCCTAACAACCTAGGTATTCCATTTTAAGATTGTTTATAACTTTATTTTGTCTTTGTTTCCAAATGAAGTTTTCATGGCTGACCTTGGTGTTGATTTTTTTTCTCTTCAAGATGGTGATACATTACAAGCTTGTTCCATTCCCTCTTCATATGAGCAAGTCCTTGGTCAACCTTGTTATCATGCTTATCAACTTCCATATGACCTTCATAAGCTCTAATATGACCCTTGTTAGTCTTATAATCCTTATTTGTCATCCCTTTATAGACACCATCAAGATGTTAGGTAGTTTGATGGCAATGGTTACCAGGAATCACCTTACTACTAGCCCCAATATGAGCCCTACCCTTCATGTTTTGATGCTAATCATCCTCAATCATATTCCTATCAACCTTTTCATATTAAAGAGGAATTTTCCATGAAATATACATAAGGACATCATTGGCAAAGTGAGATTCCTACTCATGAAAATGTTATTCCTTCCCAGCAGCCTAAAAATGTACTTCTTTATGAACTCACTAGTGTTTTTCTCTTTTCAAAACTCAATCATAATCACTCTCCTTCACCCCACACTCCATATCCAATTCCTTCACCTTATACTACATCTCATACTCCATCTCCTTCACCTTAAATCCATGGGCATGTCCATCAACCCTCCACTTCATTCCTTCTCAAGGAGGAACATGTTTTGAGAGAGGCAAGTAAAGAAGAGAAAACCTAATTTATGTTGATCAAGAAGCTCTCATGAGTGATTATGAAGATAAGATCATCATATGTTCTCCATCCCTTTGGTGATTAAAAGGACAACCCACTAGATTTTTCTATGTTTGAAGAGATGTGTGTTCATGAACAATCTCCTACACTCCACCCTCAATCTAATCTTGACCTCTATGTACCACCTCCACTAGTTAGTTCATATTCCTTCACCCTATCACCCTTTGGCCTAATGGATCTATGGTATGGGAACCTAGATAGACCAATTGGTTGACAAAGAGAAAAAGATCTTACTTTAAGAGAACATACCACGTTGGCAACCTCATTGGGCTAGAGCATATGGCTTCAAAATGCCTAATATTGGTACTACCATGAGAAAAAAAAATATTAGAGATCATGAAGAGAATCCTACATCTGATCAAGTGGCTGTAAATGATCATTATAAGTATGAAGTGAAAGGTACTAACAAAGATGGAGAGCATATTCAAGTCACCTCTCAAGAAGTAGCTATCCTAGGAGAGTTTCATGAGACTAAGGAAGATGAAGTGGCTCTTGAAAATGGCATGATTCAAGAAGAAAACATAGGTCATACCTATATGCTAATGTTCAACGAATATGAAGATGAGATAGATCAATTTAATATGTCAACATTGGATGATGAAGAATGCAAGCATGGTGAGCTATCTTCACCTTCGTTTGATGAAATTCCCTTTTGCTTTGATGAAGATAGTGATCAATTTATGGGACATGAGTTGGATGAGTTTTAAGAGAATGTTGTTGAGTAGCTAGAGAATCTTGTGTTTGAGCAAGAAGGAGAGAAATCAAACTAGCGTGATAGAGGCATTGAAGAAATAAATATTGAACAAGAAAGTGATGATTTTTAGGATAGATTAAAGGACTATTGTCTCAATTCAAACATCATAACAACCACCCTTCCTCAAGAGGATCATGAAGAGGCTAGGGATTAGTTTGTCAAACTTATTGAAGAAATAGAGAAATATGAGTTGGTCCAAGACACATACCAAGAAGGACATGAAAAAAATGAGCCTTATAATGATAAGATTACAACCTTTGAGGCATTGATGGACTACATTAGCATTAAGGACCAGCATGAGACATGATTAAAAAAGCAAGATAAATACATGAATGTTAAATACATGTTTGAATCTGATTCATTTGAATACATGCCAATCAAAGGGGCAAACAAGAAGGATGAATCACCATGTTCCAACTTCAACAAACCACTTGTTTGGCATCACAAGGTTTCCCATCATGGAAGAGACCTAAGAAACTTCCCCTTTGATCCAAGAGGAAGAAAAAATATCAAGTTAGATGTACATCATTAGTTGTTTTTAGTTTTGTCTTATTTTCCCCTAAGTGTTTATGCACATCTGTGTGTCTTATGTCTTTGTTTTCTTTATTATGTGTGTGTTTTTCCTTTGTGTGTTTGAGGTAGTCACTAGTTGTCTTGTGTTGATAAAAAGTGAGTCAATTGTCAAAGTATATTTTTTGTCTCAATTTTTAGATGACTCCATAAGCCCAATGGACTAATAAGGCTACTGATCTAGTTAGTATAGTAGGCATACTACCCCTATGAGTCACCAATTTGTTGACCAATTTTGACTTTTAGGTTAAAATAGGGCACTACTAGTAAAAAAATCATTTTTAAGAATGTAAGGGGACATAATATTTTGTAATAAGGTGTTTCATAAATAAAATAATGTCAATTTATGTTATATTAACTTTGGTCAAATAGTTTTTAGTTCTATTTGTCATTTTAAGTCATTTTGAGGGGTCTAAATGGTATCTTTAATGCTTTGTAAAGGTTTTTATGAATTTTTACAAGTTGAAAAAGCTTATGTAATTCAATATGTGTCTTTAGAAGTCTTATTAAGCTTACACAACTAAAGAAATGGTAGGTTGTTCAGAGAAAAGGCAATTTTCTTGGCTAACGAGATAGAAAAAAGACACTTATACAGCTCCTTGGCATATGTGACACTTGGGAAACATGTGAATGTGACTCTTTAACTCCCACACACTCATGTTTATTTTTATCTCAAAACCATTCTTCTCTCCTCTTCTCTTTCTTGGCATAAAAAAGTGACTTGTCAAGTTCTTGCTTGGTATGGTCAACATAGGTGGTTTCAGGTAGAATTATTTTGGGGGCATATTCTAAACTCCTATACCTTCAAATCCATATAAGATAAGTTTGATAATTGTTTAAGTGTGATTCATGAACCATCCCTTCAAAGTGGATTGTGCAAAATTACCTATCAATCTGTGTACCCTCTAGGTTTTCCTTTATTCTGAGCAAGTCCATACAAATTGGTTACTAAGATTGCTTCTAGAGATTTTTGGATTCATCATATAATTATTTTCACACTTAATTTCATGTTTCAAGTGGTTTTTATGAGATAACCAACTCAATTTGTAGTAGGATGCAATTGTCTGAGTTATGGATAGTTTCACCATTTGCAAAAGCTTTGTGCTTTACTAATTGATTCAAGGGGTTGTGATATTTTATTTCTCATGTTTCTAATCAATTTTTCATCCCTCATGAGGTGCTTATCACAAGGATAAAGTTGCTTGGCTAACCTATAGTTGTCACTCACAACCAGTTGTGGGAAATCATATGTTTGAGACCTTCATGCCAAGATCACATGGGTATATTATAAGTTTTGAAGTCTTGGTGTGTCCTCAAATGTTAGATAATGGTAAATAAAACCTTAAAATTATTTTAAAAGAAGAGGAATTATGCAGTCACTTGAGACACCTTCTCACTGTCTACCATGAAAATACTCACCCATAGGTGTTTGAGAAGAAGAAGCCACGTTCAAACTAGGAGAATGGTCTTTGGGATCAATTTACAAGTTTTGAACTTTCATGTGAATGCTTTGAAGTGACATAAAATTCATTTAATAATGACAACATTTCATATTATTGATCATTTCAAACTTTCTCCATATATGTGTAGATAGTCACCTATAGGTGACCTAAATAGAGAATAACAAGGCCTTTCTAAGTGTGTAGTAAGTGCTTAAGACCTTACTTAAGGCCATAGTAAGTTAAAATAAATCGTATCAAACATATTATAATAAATGAGATGATATTTAAGGAGGTAGGAACTTTAAAAGGGGGTCAAAATATTGTTTTAGGCCCTTTGACCCTAAAAGGGGAAAATGGAGACCTAGGGGTATGTTTTAGATATCATATAACATAGTTACAAAAGGTTTTAAGGTACCTAAACATATAAACCTTGTATCAATTATGAAATTAAATATCCTTGAAAATTATGAAGTCAAGGTAAATAAGGAATATTTTTTGTTGAGGCTCAAACCTATCAAATTATGCATTGAAAACCTACAATAATATCTACAGGTTTGCAAAGATGAGATGGTCTTTTAACACATTTAGTGGGTAACAATGCATTAACTCATGTTGGGAGTGCTTTAACTAGAGGAAATAGTTTAAAAATGGAATTTATATCATTACATTTGTATATATGTGTGATTTTCAAAGTTTCACAAGTACCATAGGTGTCTCTTGTAAGGAAAACACTCACCTTCAGCTAAGCAAACAAATAGTGAGTAGGCTTAAGGGGATAAAATAGTAAATAAGAGATAAAAATGTTGAAAAATAAGACACAAAGTACTTATCAAATGGTCTTTGAAAAATATAAAAGGTTATATGCACCATTTTGTAAGCCTAGACCCTATGTTTGCCTACAGGTAGTGGTTATTAAAGAAGTGTCTTAGTCAAGTAGTAAGGACTCCTCTATGAGAATATAATCCTTGAGAATGGATAGGAGAGGAAAATAGTTTAAATTAAGTTAATTTTGAAATTAAGGGACCATTTTTAATCCAAAAATAATTTTATAGAGGACACGATATGCTTTTCCTTTCCCTCATTTGCACCTACATGCAGATAACACAGTCAAAGACTATGCTCAGTTCCTACTAGGAAAGAGTATAAAAAGTATATAGATGGAGGTTAAAATGATGAATTGAGTTATGAGACCCTTAATTGTGACTATAATTACATATATAAGATATAGGGGATGTGGAATAAGCTTACACATAGTTTTAGATCCCTGCTTTCACTAACAGTAGGGTCCAAGTAGGCAAGAGGTAAGATGGACATGAAATTGCTTAGAAAATGAGTTGAGAGGATAAAAAAATCATAATCCCACCATGAAATCCATGAACTTAATAGGTCCTTTTATCTATAAGTTCAAGATAGAACAAGTAAAGAGTTTTTGAACATGAAAAACACAGTCCACCATTGGAGCTTCCCACACTCAATATTGGTACACACATAATAGTTTGGGAATTCAATCATTTGGAGAGTCAAATGACCAAGTTAAGAGTTGAAATTTGATTTATATAACCCATATTAATTGGGTGTAACTTAAAACATTCATCATTATCTGAGAAGGTAGGGAACTACCCCTTGTTTTATCTCAAACAAGGGGTACATCCACTTAAACATAAAATGGTAGTTTTAAAGTATGAAGGAAAATACATGAACCAAAATCTTGGAGTACCTAGTAAGAGGGTTTTTTAAGGTTATGTGAATACATAAAAACATGATAAACCTATCAAGGAGGAGTGAAATAAATCATATAGCTCTATGCTCCTCGGTTTATAAGTAGAACCTTTTGATACATAGCACCTAATAAAGGGTCAATTTAAAATATAACCCTAAGTGATATAATAAATTTATTGGGTCATGTATATGGGATATATATATTTGTATTAAATATATTTAAATTCAAGAGAAATTATAGGAAATCCTAGAGTACCAAAGGTTGCAAATAGACTTCTAGGCAAGGATCTAACCTAGTGCTGAAAGAGAGGGTCATTCACACTTTTGGACTTATTTATGCATTAATACCTATGTAATTTTGTTCATTATGTCACTAAATAGGTTTTAAAACTCTTTAATTGAAAAGGAATCCAAGATAATTCATTTTTGGACCTTGAACTGCTTATACTTGCAGGAAATGGTGAAACAAGTGTGAAAGGCTAGTTTTAAGTGTTCACACCTTTCATGAGACATTTCATGGATGAAAAATAAGTTAAAGTATGTTATTAGGGTCCCCTAAGACCAAATTTGTGGAATTATTTGGTAATTTTTATGTTAGTATTTTATGAATCATCTTTAAGACTCAAAACTACTCTAAAACCCTTACAAACCCTCAACCAGGACCAATCTTGGGAAATGGAATTGGATAGCTGATATAATGGAATATTTTGATAATGGAAAATATTTTAATTTTAATAATACTCACCCAAAATCTTTCCCAGTCCATCTATCCATACAAAATTTTACAGACAAGGGCATAAAGAGGTTTTTTTCACTATTTTATGTGTTATGAAGGCTACATGATGAATTAGGAGATGAAATAAAATTTGGGTGGAATATATACAATTAATATAACTCCAAATATTCATTTAATTTCATTAATTAACCACTAAGCACTTAAACCATGTCCTTACTTTTAGCCAGTCAAAACTAGCCTAATGTACAAGCTAGAGAGAAGGGAGAAAATCTTCAAGTAAAGTGATTTAAATGTGACCCTAATGATTAAAATTAAATTAAGGGTATTTAAAAGTTTTTTAAAATTCCTCCCATTTATTTTCATGGACAAATTGTGCCAATTTTGAGGCCAAGTGTGTAGGGTGCATGGAAGGGTAGTTTTCAGGATAGCAGATGATGATGGCTCTCTACTAGGTTATTGTATAAGACCAAGCATGAAACCAATGCATGAAGATGAATTTATAAGAGCCTCAAATTCCATTAAAATCATTATACCTTCCATATATTGGTTACAAGTCACTCAAATATCTCCAATCATGAATGTAGTTTTTCTATGCAAAAAGAGGACTTTTGTGCCATTTTTCCTAACTTGGATGACTTGAATTGACACTTTTTGCTCTTGATATTTCATTTTTTTACCCATATCACCTTTAAATTCATGGATAACTGAAATTATTGTCTTTAAGAGTGCCTTTGTGACACTTGTACTTCTCTTTATCTCTCTCTCAAACTCTATAAGAGTTGGTCATTTTGGCATTGTAGGGGATGCTCCACCTGAGTATGGTGAAACATTAATAAATTATAAACATTTTTTATAAATAAAATTACTAATTTTTACCTCTTCCATGATTTTAATTAGTGTATGTACTTGAATGTTTGATTTTGCTTAAGTGATAGTCTTGTTTCCTTAGCATGCTAACTCATTCTTACAACTTATCTGTAGTTGAGAAACTTCTTCTTACATGGAATGTGAAGTGTTATTCAGATATCTCAAGGAATAAGTGATTTTTATCTTCATCAGTGCTATTTAAGGCCTTTTTTCTAGCCAGCCTAGCCTTTCATATCATCTATGACCCCACAATGTAATATTGATTCAAGAAGAAGACATGGATTTGGGAAAGTGTATGTTTTGGTTTTTTTCTTGGTACCAAGTATAAAATGTAATTGGTTTAAATTAATCAAACTTATTTGTTTTATCACCTCCATATATTAAATTTAATTTCAATTCTTTCTCTCCCTTTCCACCCCCAAAGCTGGTAGTAGTAGTGGTATCCAAGTGGTACTTCAAGGGAGCTAGCCCTATCTAGAGACTTATTTCATTCCTTAGGTTGCCCACAAGCTTAGAAGTGATTCCATTATGCCACTTTTGTGAATATAGCCTTAGCATCTCCTCAAAGGGTGCATATCTAAGTGACAATAGTGCCTTTACCTTTGATCTTTACTATTGTGTTATCTCCCAAGCTGATAGAATCTTCCTTACATTTGCCCAATTTGGTGAACTTCCTTTTCTCACCAATCATATTCTTTGATCCACCACTATCTAACACACACAAAAATTTATCCTTGGCATGGAGTGTATTCTAAGTAATCATAGATTGATTTTTCACTCTCCACACATCCTTAGGTTTCTTATTTAGCTTCTTTTCAAAAACTTGTGACCTTTTGTTCACATTGGGAGGCATGTCCTTTTGTACATTATGTACTTTTGATCTTACAAATCTAGTTCTACAATGTTTAGCTATGTGACCAAAGCTATTGTAATTATATCGCATTACATTTGTATCTACCAAGGGTGCAAATGATTTTTTGCTTACAAAATTGGTTCTCCTTGTGGTTACAATTCTATAATTACTAGCCTTATGATCAAAATGATTATAGTTATAATAATAGCCATAAAAAAATGATTAATACTTGGTCATAACATTTCTTGGTGCAACATGAGGAATTATTTTAAGTTGTGGCTTCTTCAAGTTTTTCATCTTGTTGTATCCATCAACATCAACTACCTTTTTCTTCTTTTTCTCTTCAAGCTACTTTTTGGGTTTAGCTTTCTTCACATCAGCTATGTTTGAATTTCTCTTTCTATCCTTTCAATATTTCTCTTTCTTTTCTCTTGATTCTCATTCTACTTTGAATTTTTCATATAGGTTAGTAGATGTACTAGTTGAGGAACTTTTTTCCTTCTTATAACCAAGACATGATCTCGCTTTAGAGGTCTTTTGAGAGTTGATCAATTCATCAAGAATGTTTGATCCTCCTATTGACTTTAGACTTTTATTTAGTTTATTTTTTTATTTTTCAAGTTTTTTTCTAAAATCCACTATTTCTACCTCAAGATTCACACATTCATTAGATTTAGATTGTAGTTCCAATGTGACTACATCTTCTATTCTTTTAGCCTCCTTAACTTGTGTCTTTAGGCTAATCACCAGCTAATCAGTTTCCTCGAGAATTTTAGACATTTTCTCTATTTCATTTTGTATAAGATTATTTTGTTTTGAGTTATCTTTTCTCATTTTATCAATCTCATCTAGAGCACATATGAGATCACATTCTAGATCCACTTCTCCTTCTTCATCTGTGTCTTCAACTTCATCTTGATCTAGATTTATCGAAGTTGATCCTATTGTCATGAATAGGGATTCATTTCCCTTAGCCATAAAAGCATAGTCATGATCATAATTTGAACTACCATTATCTTCCATTGAGTCATTATCTTCTTTTATTTATAGACCTTTCTTATTCTTGAAGAAGTTCTTCTTCTTAGGATAGTAGGGTTTCACCTTTTTTCTACTTTCTACTTACTCAGAGTTATCCTTTTAATATGAGAGAATTTAAAATGAAAATGTCCTAATTTACCACAATAAAGCATTTTAAAGGTAACTTACCTTTGTACTTTCTATATCCTCTCTTTAGTATTTTGACAAAGTTAGCTTCTTCTTTATTAGTCTCCTTAGATTCAAATGTAGATGTTTCTTCCTTTACTTTCTTGGCTAATTTGAATGTAGCTTCTCTTTCAAAGGTGTCTACTTATCCTATTCTCATCTCATAGGTTGTGAATGTCCCATGCAACGAATCAATAGTGAGTTTATGTATATCTCTTGCTTCTTCTATTGCAGAGATTTTAGAATCATATATTGATGGTAAATATCTTAAAACCTTCTTGACAATGATTGACTCTTTCATTTCTTCTCCAAGGCCTCTGATTTCATTTACTATTTCAATTACCCTAAGGGAGGTAGTCTGAAATATTTTCATCTTCATTCATCTTAAGGCTCTTAAACTTGCCTTTGTAAGTTTATATCTTGGCCTAATTTACCTTGTCATCTCCTTCATAGATGCCCTTAAACTTGTTCCATATGTCTTGTGCATTCTGACAGTGCATAGCTTTAACAAACTTTGAGTTTGATAATCCATAAAGAATAGCATTCTTTGCCTTGTCATTTATCTCATATGCCTTCTTGGTAGCTTGACTAGTATGATTTATAGAAAGGGATGTATATCCATTTACTAGATACATCCATACATTAAACCCTAACGAGGACAACTATGTTTCCATTTTTATGATCCAACATGCATTGTTAGTTTCATGAAAAAGATGTGATTTATTTGATGAAGATCCTTCTTGACTAGCTATTGTGTTCATTGTTCTAAAATCTACTTGAGATGATTAGTCTTCTTTCAAGGAACCCTAGGCTTTGATACCAATTATTGGAACATAACTAGTTACTGAGAAGGGGGTGAATTGGTATATCAATTAAAATTAATATTTTAACAAATTTTGAATTAGATTAAAAGATATATATAGATCAAATCAAATATGTAGAGATCACACAAACTCAAAGACACATGACACTATATTTATACATGGAAAACCCAAAGGGAAAAACCTGTAGATAGTCAAAAATGTCCCCTTGCCATTTTTTTATGTCATATCACCTTGGACCTATACTTGACCTTAGTTAGCTATTCACCTAGTTAAATATCCCTTAGAAACACCTTTTTATATGTTGACATTCATTAACATACCTAGAACATTTTTTTAAGAATTTTAAACATATCAACTTTGGACCCATTTTAGCCCTTTTTAACTTACGAGTATGACTATCAACGGTTAGTTTGACCATCAATGGTCAGGTCTCCAAACCTAAAAACATAAAAGTATCTAGCTGTAAGCAAGATAAACATGAGCAAAATGGAAAATTTCCCATTCACACCTTATGGCTTTCCTTCTCTTCAAATTGGCATCTTTAGCCTAGACCAATATAACAACTTCCTCTCTTCTTACTTACTAGCTTTATGTTACAAATACAAGGCTCTTGGAAGAGTTGAGGATCCAAAAATTTGCATCCAAGCTCTTTTATTTTCTTTGTGAAAGCTTCCAAGTGTAGACACCTAAATCTGGCCACCAATGACCTCCAACCAAGGTTTTGACCAATTTCCACCAAAATGCATAATTTGGCCTAAAAATACTAATGAAAATTAAAAGATTTGAAACTAACATACTCAAGTGCTGATTTTGGCTAAGGTATCCCTAAATGGGGCATTACAATTTATGGACCAGCTAACTTTGATCAGATCATTTTGAGTCAAAATGCCAAATTTTGTACCTAGGTGCTCTAGATTGATCTTTCCTATCAAATCTCTTGCACAAGACATATGTCTTTGTTATTCTATGTTGAAAACATACTAAAGAGGATAATGATTCTAATGCATCTAACATTGACTTCCAATTCTAATCTAGTCAAATTTTGGACTAATAAAAAGGCATTCTGATCAATTTGAATAATTTGTGCACAAAGTGCTTAAACATGTTTAAGAGCTAATTAAACCAAATCAATGCATAATCAAAAATTCCATGGAAACTTATTAAATACTTTGTTTTAGAAATACATATTGAATATTGACATCATCAAGTGACCTCATTTCTTGAGAAGACATCTCTAAGCCATAAATGCCATAAATATCAAGATTCATGCCCTCTATGCATGTTAATTGCCCCTTCTTCCAGTTTCATGATGAGGATAATTATAAAATTAATTCCAAAATTTGAATTAATACTCAACCACACATCTCAATCTCAAGATGTATGGTTCATGTTGATTTTAGACATTCTCAAAAGTCTATAAATAGTGAGGCCATGAACATCATTTCTAAGCTATTTTGGTGCAAAGTTATTATGCTCAAATATCTTCAAAAGTCTTGATAATGCAAAGTTATAATGCAAAAATGATTCCAAAATCCATTGAAATTAATGTTATCATGCCAAATTGATTCCAAACCAACCCAAGCCACAAGCCAAAGGTGCCAAGGAGAGATGGAGGTAGCCAAGCTTCCATTGCCAGAAATTTATGAGCACAAGCCAAGCAAGCCACTACAACAAGCATTTTGGAGCACCCAAAGCAGGTAAAATAAGGTTTGTTTTGCATTTTAGTTGTGTGTTTTATTCATGTTTGTTAAATAATGTCTCCATAGTGTCTAGCCCTAGAGATGTTATGCTAGTTAGTGTGTTTCTTTCATTTTATTTTTATTTTGAAACTAACACAATACTAACCATCCTCTCTTGATTCATATTCTTAGATCACATATGGCATGCCCGATGGGACTAAACACATCCCACACATTAAGAAGATCATTTTTTAGCTTTAAAATCTTTATTTGGATCATTAAAACTCTTGTAAATTGATTTTTTAACTTTGTTTTGCTATTTTTCTTTGTCACAGGTTTATATAGTAATTGACATCAGTTAGTAAAATTGACATCGATTGGATACCTATCATCAGTCACTATTGGTATAATTGATGTCATTTAGATAACCATCATTGGTTAGCTAGTGTAACCATCATTGGTTATATAATTGACATCGGTCACTATGTTTTTCTTAAAACACAAACCTGAGAGCTCTTTTTTTTTAAGTTCATTGTTTCAAATCTAAAATAGATTCAATGCTAAAGGACATGTTAATGTTTTTATTAAAGGACCAAGCTTCAAATTTGCTAGAAACATGTTTAGATCACCTTTTTCATGCTTAAAATCAATTAGGAACCTTGTTTTGGTGTTAAATAAAAAATTTAGATGTTTATGGTGAATGTTTTCAAAGTTTGCAACTAAGAACAAGGCGTAAAATGAACATCACCTTGTTTTCCATTTGGGCTTAAAAATGAACTCACCTTTTCAAGATTTTTTTATTCACTTAGTTGTTTAAATTAAATTTTTGTTTGGAAAAAAGAGGGATGTTACATGTATGCTCTTCTATTTGTCCCCTTTAAGGAACCCTTGAAATCAAAAGCACCATTCCTATTGAAAGTAGCTTAGTCCAAGGCTTAGAAATAAATTCATCTAAAGCACTCTCCAAAAACTCATTAAATTTTGGGTGACTTTGAAAACAACCCTAAAGTCTTTCTACTTTCATGCTTTCTTTATATTTATGTAAACTTGGCTTATAAGGGTGACTTCATCACCTCCCACAAGTTATTTA
Source organism: Torreya grandis (assembly GCA_037957365.1). Classification (NCBI taxonomy): domain Eukaryota; kingdom Viridiplantae; phylum Streptophyta; class Pinopsida; order Cupressales; family Taxaceae; genus Torreya; species Torreya grandis. The sequence goes on from JARHVA010001403.1 coordinate 142,811, forward strand.
GGGAAGCTTTGACCTAGGGTTTATCCTCCCTAATTGGAGTTACACACGAGACATCATGGCACTTTGGACATCGTACTACACTAAGTGAATAACAAGTTGTAGTGGTTGTAAAAAATACTAGATCTTTTTGCAACAAGCCAAGTGATATGAACTCAAAATCTATGATTTTCTTTTGCATTATTTGGCATGAAATTCATTGTGTAATTAATTCCCCTAGAATATTCAAAAGCTTTTTAGATCTTAGACAAATTCCCACTTGCTATGGAAGCATTTTTAGTACAAGGTGCACCTCAAGGTCCATGTTGCAGTACTATCATCTAAGAGAAGGGGGTGTAAAAACCCTACTATATAATGCACATTCACTTTTGGATGAACACTTAAAATCCTCTCAAATGACATATATAGATGGATTCCAATAATATCAAGAAACCTTGTCAATTTAGAGTCTAAGAGCAATTAATCAATTGAGTTTTATCCTAGATTAAAGTATTGTTTAAAGTCAAAACTTGGTGTAAACAAACAATTCAAACTAAAACACATGCTCCTTAGATTCCTTTGAATAAAGAGGTGTTATACTGCCCACATGATATCATCAATTTGCCTTATTAAAATTTCATTAAAAGCTTGAGATTCATATCATCCACTTTGATGTAGTTATGTTGTCCAATTGAGTCTAGACCTTCACTTATAATCTAAATTCAAAATTGAAACTCTATAAGTTCATAGGGTTGATATGTTAAGTAAATTTTCCATTTACACTAAACTTGAGGGAACTTAGGTTCAATTTCCAATTTGGGTTGAAGTTCATTTTAGACTCAAGATCATTATCACCACTTAATAGACTTAAGCCAATTTGTGCTAAACATTTTTACTTTGAGTCTATTCACCAAAACATTTTGAGTCAAGAAAAGTATTGTTATGCTATCAAAATTGTGGGAAACTATCTTTGCCTTAAAGAGTTTTTGAAACAAACTTTTTTGTCACACCTTTCGGGTAGTGTAGTGTCATTACACTACCCAAAACATTTCAAATATTGTTTCATAGACCCTCTTACATAGAGTTCAAATGTATTCCTACATTTTTAGACCAATCGAAGTGTACTTTTGTGATCTTTTATCTATCATAGTTATATCATTCACTTTTTTCTATCTTATTTGTAAAAATATCTAAGTTTTATATCATTATTTATGAGAAAATAAAATACCTCTAAATTGCCCTTTGTTTCATACCTTATACCTAGTTGATCAAGTTCATATCTAAGAATCAAATGCCTAGTGTTTTTTAGAAGTGTTTGAAATCGATTAGATTAAAACTTTCCTCTATTTTCAAAGTCTAGCTTTTGATGTTGTTTTGGCCAAGAGTCCTACCACATGCCTTGTTTGATTCTAGATTTTGATGTTGTGTTTGGCTAAAAGACCTAGCAACTTTTAAATTTCTAGATTAGACTAATTTGAAACACTTTGACCTTAGAGTTTGGCATTTCAATTTTTGGTCCATTTACTTGCTTAGCTTTGTATGAATAGTAAAACATTAGATACTTCATGCTAGCTTGTTTCTTCACAAATCTTTGCATAAACCTTTTGATCCTTTTGATGAATCTAGACCAAGTTGGAACATCATCTATTTTATATATTATCCTTTTTAGAGTTTGTATAACTCTTTGACCTTTTATCACAAAGCATTGATTATGGATCCCAACATGTATTATTACACTCATAGTAGACTCATGTACAATCCAAGGATTAGTAATGTAGTTACATAGGAAGAAATGGTGCAATACCCCTACACAAATAATATTTATTATGAGATGGATTCTTGTCCCTCTTATAATACTCAATTAGGGGCACAAAACCAAGATCTATTGGCTAAATATTTGGTTAACACACCACCCTATTCATAACAAGACCAAGAACAAACTATATAATACCTAGCTCTACCCATAGTAGATGAACCTGTCAGGAATCTAGAACAACAAACATGCTCTGATACCACTTGTTGGGAGAGGGGGGTGGAAGATAAATCCAAGAACAAACACACCTATTCTAATTCCACCCATTAGGATCTTGCTCCTCAGAAAGAGCACAGTATGATTACCAAATATAAGCAATTGAATATGTGGAAATAACCAGAAACACAAGTAACTAGAATTCACCAATAGCACAGAATATGAGAGACAATACACTATCTTATATTAACACTATACAGAAAAGAATACATCAAAGAGCCGCCACACTCTTTCACCTTACAGAGATTCGCCACACCTCAAGTGTACAGTAATTCTTCTCACACACACTCTCCTACACAAAAAACGGTCCCAACAACCAACTCACACATAGAATTGGTGTTCACCTCACCAACCAGTCAGTAATAACCCTGCCGGTACACCAAGCACTCTATAGCACTTCAAGCTGATCTCTCATGAACCTGCAACCTGCAATTCAAAGACCAAACTTACATGTAGATCCCCAATGAGCTTGCAACAACCTGCAACTCACAGATCTTACAACTAGAAGGAACTCTTCCTTTCTATCTCATGCCTTAAACAATACATGCCAATGGGTCTATAAATAGATCCCTAACTCAAACAATAACTTAGACTCTTAATTTAGACAATTATCCTCGCAGCCCAAGACTCTGGGTGGTATTAACATGCAAACTCATCGTTCACTTAACTAACTGTCTGTGAAACGAACACTTCGGGAACACACAGGCGACCGACACCGGTCCCTGCTAGTCTAGTTCTGCCGACGTCGGCCGACTTCCTGCCGTCACTGGTGGCCTTCTGCACTGGACTCTGTCGACGTCGGTTCTGCTGCCAACGCCGGTTCTTGTAGAATTTAGCAACCATCTGTTCCTCAGTTTGCAAAGGTTGAAGCTTTTAGCTCCACAACCTAACAATCTCCCACTTGGAGATAAACAGCTGCAACCTGTACCTGTACCTGTACACCGTCTAGTTTGTTTCCTTGGCTTTGTATCCCTCCTCAAGATCACTTTTGAAGACCAACCACCACAAAATCCGTGGTGCAAAATCTGTCATCCAAATTACCTGCCACATCCGCATCTACAACCATGTAGATAAAGAACTTGACCCTGCATAGCATGTGCACCTGCTGCTGGTCCCACTGAACTGCCCTTCAGTATTACTCTCTCGGATTGACTCCAAACTTGTGACAACTCCCACTGCTTGGGAAAACTCAGGTTTAGTACATACCATGCACTCAACCTCATTATGTGAATCAAGACACCTGTTCTATGAACTGTCTAACCATCAGCGTGCTAACCGGCTTCACACAATCATCCTGAAACAAAGTCAACAAGACCTCCATGTCTCTAGATCACACTCATGCCAAAGAATCTTGCTGCTCCCAGATTCTCCATGACAAACACCTGAACTAGCTTTACCTTTAGTTCAGCAATCCCTGTATATGTAACCTTGCAACAAGCACATCATACAAAAAATAGGATAATGTAGCTAATATTATCCAGCCTGGTAAAGAGAAACACAATGATCAAACCTCCATTGCCCTACAGCTAATACAAGATCATATACCCTGATCTTCCATCTCACGTATCCATTTCCACTCTTCTTCATCCTCAACATCCATTCGTCTCTCAGTGCTTACTTCCAGCTGGCAACACTACCCAAAACACCTGTTTGGTTCTCCTCCAAGGAATCACATCCTCATTCATGCCAAGCTCCCACTGTTTCTTGGATCTACCTGTTCTGCTTCTTCAATAACTTCCTGGTCTTATGCCATAAGTGAGAAACAAGTAGTGTAAAGAAGGGAAATGATGAATTTAAGAACTTACTTACACCTTCAGTCCTCCATATGGGCGCTTGAGACTCCATGACAACTCGCTGTCCACCCAAAATTCATCTCAGTAACCGATGCCGGTCACATCTCAGTCTATAGCCGACCGATGTCGGTTCCCTGCGACTGCCTCCCTGTCAACGTCGATTTCCCCTGGCCGACGCCGGTCTCTTTCTGCCCCGAGTCACCGACGTCGGGCTGCACATAGCCGACGTCGGTCCCTGTCTGGACACCGATGCCGGTTTTCCTGTCGACGTCGGTCTCTGTGTTTTTCTTATGAGACCTGACTTTTTCCCGTGAGCTCTTTTTGGATCAAAACCTTGTCCAAATCACCCTTGCTCTACTCAGAATTCCTCTGCACCTTATGTTGAACTCTGTTCGTCACTTTCTCCTTGAAAACCAAGGCTTTCCCGTTCTTGTCACTAACATCAGATTCCTCAAGAAACCTTACCTTCTTCTTCTGCATACAGAAACCACAATCCATGCCTTCCAAATCTGAAAGCATATTCTTTGACTCAAGAACCAGCATCTCCTTCTTATCTATGTGACCAAGCCTATCAAGCCACATCTCTAAATCTACAGCTGAAGTAGATAACCTAGAAAGAGAATCAGTAAAACAAGTAGATAGATAAAGCATACCTACTTTCTTACCTCTAGCTACAACAAGTGTACCCTTGGTAACCTTCCAAGAGTTCGCTGTGAGAGTTACTGTGCAACCCTCTTCACCCAAACTTCTAACAGAAATCAGATTCTGCTTCAGAACTGGGACATGCATGACCTCCTTTAACACCCATGTGTCACCTATCTGCAATTTCAGCTTCACTTTGCCTTTGCCAACAATCTGACAAGACTTACCATCCCCTACACAAATTTCTCCAAAGTCTCCCTGGACATACTCATGAAAAAATTCCCTATGTGGGGATGCATGAAAAGAGGCACCAGAATCTAATACCCAAGATTCTACTTTATGCAAAGAACATACTAGAGCATCTTGTGCAACGTAACCCGCAACATCTGCTTCTTCTCCATGTTCTTCATGGTGATCTTCACTCGATCTGCAATCTCTCTTTAAGTGCCCTTGCTTTCCACATTTCCAGCAGGTTATTCTGCCATACCTGGACTTGGATCTTTTGCCTATCTTCGACCTTGATCTCCCACGCTCTGTCTTCTCTCTTGGCCTTCCTCTTCCTTCAACACTCAAAGCATCTCCAGATGATTCACCTGTGCTTTTCCTACATATCTCTTCATTCAAGATCACACTCACAACATCATCCACTTTTAAGACTTTTGAAGGAGACACAGTATTAGAAACTGCCATTACCAAACCTTCCCAACTTTCAGGTAATGAACACAAGATTAAGAGAGCTCTAAGTTCATCATCAAATACAATATTCACTAAACTTAACTGGTTTACCAAACCATGGAAATCACTAAGATGGCTATGAACAGATCCACCTTCCAACATTTGCAAATTAAATAAACGCTTCATAAGAAATACCTTATTAGAAGCCGAGGGTTTTTCATACAAATTTGCCAAAGATTTCATCAACTCCACCGTTGTCTTACACTGTGATAAGCTAGAAATCACAGATGAATCGAGACTCAATCTAACAGATCCCAGAGCCTTTCGATCAAGAACCTCCCATTCTTCATCTTTCATATCCAAGGGTTTGCTAGTAACCCCACCCAACGGTAAGTACAAATCTTTCTAATACAGATAGTCCTCAATCTGCATCCTCCATAATTGGTAGTTCTTGCCATTAAACTTTTCCATCGTAGTTGACTATTTTCTGCCATTGCTCAACTCCCACTCAAACAGAAACCCTGTGAGTAACCTGTAATCAAAACACACTACCCATATCTACACCAATCTGTTAGTATCCCAACCAAAAGCTCTGATACCACTTGTCAGGAATCTAGAACAACAAACATGCTCTGATACCACTTGTTGGGAGAGGGGGGTGGAAGATAAATCCAAGAACAAACACACCTGTTCTAATTCCACCCGTTAGGATCTTGCTCCTCAGAAAGAGCACAGTATGATTACCAAATATAAGCAATTGAATATGTGGAAATAACCAGAAACACAAGTAACTAGAATTCACCAATAGCACAGAATATGAGAGACAATACACTATCTTGTATTAACACTATACAAAAAAGAATACATCAAAGAGCCGCCACACTCTTTCACCTTACAGAGATTCGCCACACCTCAAGTGTACAGTAATTCTTCTCACACACACTCTCCTACACAAAAAATGGTCCCAACAACCAACTCACACACAGAATTGGTGTTCACCTCACCAACCAGTCAGTAATAACCCTGCCGGTACACCAAGCACTCTATAGCACTTCAAGCTGATCTCTCATGAACCTGCAACCTGCAATTCAAAGACCAAACTTACATGTAGATCCCCAATGAGCTTGCAACAACCTGCAACTCACAGATCTTACAACTAGAAGGAACTCTTCCTTTCTATCTCATGCCTTAAACAATACATGCCAATGGGTCTATAAATAGATCCCTAACTCAAACAATAACTTAGACTCTTAATTTAGACAATTATCCTCGCAGCCCAAGACTCTGGGTGGTCTTAACATGCAAACTCATCGTTCACTTAACTAACTGTCCGTGAAACGAACACTTCGGGAACACACAGGCGATCGACGCCGGTCCCTGCTAGTCTGGTTCTGCCGATGTCAGCTGACTTCCTGCCGTCGCCGGTGGCCTTCTGCACTGGACTCTGCCGACGTCGGTTCTGCTGCCGACGCCGGTTCTTGTAGAATTCAGCAACCATCTGTTCCTCAGTTTGCAAAGGTTGAAGCTTTTAGCTCCATAACCTAATAGAACCAATTCTTCAATAGTCATATTCTACTAATACATCTTCCATGTATGATCCATTTTTGTTTGATTGATATTTGTTAGAGAATAAAGACAAGATTTTGGTCAGAGTCATAGAGGTCAGGGCCAAGTTTTCAAAAGACTTCCCCCATGAAAATTTACTAAGCCTAGTAAGAGTGCCCCACAATATCATTTATGATTAATAGGCTTCTTCTAGAAATCATATGGCTCTAGTCCAAACAATGTATCAAAACCCTAATATATCTAATCAAGGAAAAAACATCATAGAAGACCACTTTAACCAAATACAGACAACATATCAAACCTACCTGAATCTAGCATGTAATTTCAATCAAATGAACATGATAAGTAAACCTCTTATTGACATAATTCCTTCAATAGGAGTGTTGATAGAGATAACTAGACAAGAGAATCCAAGTTCTAACCCATTCATTCAAACCACTTCGATAGATAACTTGATGCATATGCTTGTTATTGAAGAAGTGTCTTTAGCCTCTATGTAGAATAATGAGAAAAATATAGTAGACAATGGGAAAACAACATCAAATCCTGATCAAATTGGTACTAATGCATAAACAACTAGCCAAAAACATGTGCCTATAGTTAATCCCATGAGTGTATCATCATACTAGGGAATAGGATTTTTTACATCCCAACCATAATTGGTTGCTTCCTCAAGTGTATAACCTATGAGATTAGGTAGTCAAATAATGGTCAATGTCATGACTCAATGATAGAATGTGATGAATCCTACTCCTCTTTAATAAGTAATGAGTAGTATTCCATAATAGTAGGCATAATCTAGTATACCAATGTAATAAAGGACAAATACATTACCACCTCAATCAAGGGAAACTAAAGTTCCACCTCACTAGGTAATGATAAACATACCTTTTTAGTCATAGACTAATATGCCAATGCAAAACCAAGCAATGACTAGTCAACAACATGAAAATATTGGTCAGTGACAAATGCCAAATCTACAACCTATTTTCACTTTTCCATAGGGATTCATGCAATAAATAAGTTCCCATGTTTCTCAAGTACCTACTAGACAACTATTGATTCAAAATGTGTCATAAATTTAGAGATATGGTCTTGGTCCACATAATCCCACTCAATAGCAAGGTTTGATTAGTTGGTAACATGTCCCTTTTCAACCACAACAAGCATAGTATAGTTATATCCCTCCATCCCAACCATAAAATCTTCCAATTCAAACCTTTATTGCCAACCTAAACAAGAATATCACACAACCAAATGTGCAATTTCAAGTACATCCTAATCCATGTAAGCATATTATTGGTCCATTATCTAACCAAACCAATATACCCCAATAAGTATCTTCATCATACCCTGGTCAAAGTGTCCCATTTGGCCTCCCAACTATCTACCCAAACCAATATCTTCTCTCAAACCAATATTCCTTCGAATTTCCTATCCCAAGAATTACAACATATGTAGGATACAATTGCTACCATTCAAGCTAGGAAATAGACTAAAAAGTTCAAATTGGATGACATGTGTTCCTATCTATTCAACATGGAGTATTTGCATATACCATTTCCTTTAGGATACAAACCACTAAAATTAAACAAATATAAAGGGAAAGATGACCCTAAGGCCCATTTAACTAAATTCTTTGTCATATGTCAACTAGTGGCATATAGTGACATAAACCTTTTATTGTTGTTTTTAAGGAGCTTGGTTAGACAAGCCTTAGAGTGGTTTTTAAAGTTTCCCAAAAATTTAGTAATAGATTTTGATGATCTTTCTGATAAATTTGTGCAGCACTTTTCCTATAATCTCAAACATGAGATTTCATTAGTGGACTTAACAAAAGTAAATCAAAATGTTGGTGAGAGTTTTGCAAGTTATTTATAGTGATGGAGAGCCCTTTCAAGCCGTTTCACCCATAATTTACTAGATAAACAATTAGCCACTATTTTTACTAAAAATTTACATAGTGAGCTTATCATCTAGAACTACATTGTGTAGATACTTTCAAAGAGATCATTGATAAAGGTTTGTTGATTGAGTGGATAGTCATCAATAAAAGATTCATCAAGATTAATTCAATTAATCAAAATCAAGGTACTAGTTAGGGAAATTTCCAACGTCAACATCCCATTCAAGGGTAAGCATCGTAACTAGCACCGGCCAATAACCAAGAAAGATTGAAACAATTCAACCATAATAATAATGTTGTGGGAAATGGAGTAACTGAATCCCATCATGTCTAAATAGTGTAAACATCATTTGTACCACTTTTTCAACTTAATCCTACCTAGTAACCTCTCCAACCAATGCTACAAGAACAACAACCAAGACCTACACAATAAATATAATAGCCTTTACCATTGTAAACCCCTCCTCTTAGGAGAACCGTGGCTACACATCATGTATCTAGTGACCTAAGAGAACCTATTGAATCTATATTTCACAAGCTTGTTACTACTAATCTGATTGGTTTGCCTATACCAAAACATTATCTATAAGTCATTCCTTATCCTGATTGGTATCGTAAAAATGAATCTATGACTATCATCAGGTCAACAAGTATAATCTATGAAGATGTGTCCAAATAAATCATTTAATTGAGAATATGTTGGAGAATAGGGAGATAACATTAGATAATTGTGCTTCCACTTCCAATCAAACTCTTTGGATTTATCAAAACCCCTTTCCCTGACATAATAATTATCAATAAAAACAATAACAACCAGTGCAACAACAAAATCAATAGTATCAAAATCAAAAGCTGAATCAACAAAATCAATAGCAAAACCCACAATGATAGACAAATGGACAAAACTAATGTCAAAATGGTAACAACCAATAAGCCTTCCATGCAGTTGCGCATGAGTACAATAGGGTTCTAGGTCATATTTTAGGGGGTAGCATTAATACCATCTCTATTAATCCTAGACCAAGCACTAATCAGCCTAAACCATTGCTAAATAGTAACATTCAGTAAAATTACATGGATAATCATTATTTGACTTGGGAGTGCATATAGGCAAACTAGAAAACTAAGACTTCCTCGTTTAGACCTTATATCAACAACTCATCCTTGCCACATGACCATATACAAGTGTATTGGCAATCGAGACTTGTCATGTCTATTCCCACACCATTCCTAGCATTTGTTAGCCTTAATGATCTAGTATTTAATCTCAATTTTGTAATCATAAATCAAAGGTTTAAGATTACTATCTTAGGCCCATAACCATCTAACACTTTGCCTGTCATCCAACCAATCATTTAGCATTGAAATATACCATTCACTACTAACCAAGACAATAATTTTGATATTATGGACAACTTATAGAATACCTCAACACAAATTTCTATTTTAGATTTGTTGTGAACATCAATAATCCACAAGAACATCTTTAATGAGTTTTTGACCCAATCTACTATTACTAGTAACATATCCCCTGATAAATTTCAAGCTTTGGTTGGACACCTAGCTATAGCCCAACAAGTCACATTCAACCAACGCAATATGTCTTCCCTTGGACCACTCCATAATAATCCATTGTGCATAGAATTTTATATAAAGTAACAAAAAGTGAAACATGTCCTTATAGATAATGGATCAAGCCTTAACTTAGTGTCTCTAAAGCTCATAAAGCTTCTTGGATACACAATGGTAGATCTTCAATCAGAAATGATAACCATCAAAGATTATGATAATCAAGAAAGAGAATCACAAGGCACCATTAGTTTGAAAATTATCATTAGGCCTTTAACCCATGATATACTTTCCCATGTTTTTGATCTTGAGTTATCATAAAATATGTTTTTAGGCAAGCCTTGGTTGCATGGGGTTCATGCAGTCTCATCAACACTGCACCAATGTATCAATTTTTTCCACCCAGAGTGGAAGTGAATACTCCAAGAGATTTACACCCATATGAACACCAAAAACATCTCGAGGCTGAATTTCAAATCTATAATTATTAGTATGGCATGACTCTAAGTTCCAATCAAGATAAAGGAAAGGTTATACTTATTGATCCTTCACTAGATAATTGCATAGATCCTAATACCTTAGATTCTCTTTCCCACATTCCACCTCATAAAACTTCCAATCATTTCACCATTTTAGATAATAGACCAGGAGAGTATATGACTCATGATACATTTCATATTTCCAATCTTCCTCAAAATCTAAAAAACTTTGGGTGACCTAAAGTCACTCCACATATGCATTGGCAACAAAAGAATAAAGATAAGGGACCTATCACATTTGTACTAGCATCTGGCCTAGAACTTGATCATCTTGAAGGGGATGAATCATCAATGACAACCAAGCTAATTGTTATAAAATTACAAATTATCATATTCTCAATAGGATCATGGAGCATCACAATTATGAAGGAAGAGGCCTCAAACTAAATCAACAAGGAGCCATCAAGCCAATTTTTATGATTAATTATGAAATACCTTATTGACTTGGATTTAAACTGCTTGGTGTGACCCCACATATCTTATTCAAACTCCATCACTAGTGACTAGTGAAGATGATGCTAATAGTTAAGCAAAATCTAATCCTAGCCTAACCTTTGATGACCTAGCTAAACCAACCTGTTTGATAACAATGTTATGTATACCCTTACCCTATTCATTCATCACAACTTATTGCCATTATATTATCCCCAATTGATAGATTGGGACCAATAAGAATCCAATTTGTCAATTGATGAGTTCTAAAATGATGAGGCATTATGTGACTTCTTAAGCCTTAGAGACAACATTTCATTTGGAGATCACAAATAAAGATTCTAAATAACATTAGATCCTATAACCTATTTTAGAGAGTGGGTGAATAACCTTAGCCAAATCAAATAATTAAAAAATTGAGGTCCTAAAGTGAAAACCTCTTTGAGGTGCTTTCTAGCTAGGGAAAAAGTAAAGATAAAGGCCAATCTAGTGGTGAAAACCTATTTTAGGTGTCATTAGATGGAGGTTTTCATTCTTCTTCATATTTAGACTAGGAGACCACCAATGATGAACTTGCTTATGGATCCAAGTTTAGTTTTGAGCAATAATAATTATTTGATCAAATTATTTAAGAATTTTTTACTATTTTTATCACATGGCTAGATATCCCATTAGGGAACTCAGATTCATCATGCTTAGGAGAAGTTGAAGAGTAAGTCCTAACAGAGGACCTTGACATAGTCCAACAATTCAAGTCATTGCCTAATATCCTAAAAGATGGATCAACCCTTCTAGTCAAAGATACAACAAAGGTAAACATCAGGACTCCATCAAACCCAAAATGGATAAAACTAGGCATGTCTCTCATTAAGGAGGAACATGAATTCTTTACATCTCTATTGAGAGAATTTATAGATATCTTTACATGGGCCTATTTTGACATGCCAGATTTGGACCTTGCCTTGGTTCTAGACCACCTTGTGGTTATTTATGATGCCAAACTGATCAAATAAAATATACATAAGATGCATTCTCACATTTTTGTATTAGTAAAGAAAGAGTTGGAAAAAATCTTAAAATAGATCTCTAATGTGGTACCTATTAGTAAAAATCTTGAAGGGATCAAAATCTATACTAATGTTTGAGACATTAACAAAGATTGTCCTAAAGATGATTTTCTATTACCTGATATTGACATGATCATTGACTCTATGGTAGGTTATGAAATTCTTTCACTCATGGATGGCTTTTTAGGATATAACTAGATCAGAATAACACCAAAAGACCAACATAAAATAGCATTCACCCCTCCATGGGGAACATTTTATTATTAGGTAATGGCATTTGGCCTTAAGAATGTTGTAGCTACATATCAAAGGTCCATGATTGTCATATTCCATGATATGAAGCATGATATTATTGAAGTCTATGTCGATGACATATTAGAAAAATTCAAAACTAGGGCTAACCATCCAGTAGTGCTATATTTAAAAGATTATAGAAGTACAAATTTAGACTTAATCCAAAGAAATATGTGTTTGGCATAACCATAGGAAAATTACTTGGCTTCATCATGTCTCGTAGAGGTACTGAATTCGATCTGGCTAAAGTCCATGTTATAACTGAGATGCTACTAATAACCAATTTAAATCAACTTCATAGTTTTTAGGGTAATATCCAATCAATCTGATGCTTCATCTCTTAATTAAAAAATAAGTGTCATCCATTTACACACCTTTTGAATAATGGAGTTACATTTCATTAGGATGATCATTGCCAAACAACTTTTCAACAACTCAAAGACTATCTTATTAATCTACGTATTTTATTACCTCCTATGCCAGGAAAGCCATTCGTGTTATACCTATCATATGTCAACCATGCTTTGGGAGAAATTTTGGCTCAACATGATGACAATGGAAAATAGCATGCCATATACTACCTAAGTCATACCTTGGTTACATATGAACATAACTATGCACCTATTAAAAAAGCTTATCTAGCCATGGTCTTCATAGCTCAAAAATTGCACCATTACATGTTGAATAATAAGACCATGGTCATTTCAAAAGTAGATCCGCTCAAGTATCTACTATCTAAAATAGATTTGAAAGGTAGAATGGGTAAAAGGATCATACTTCTCAGTGAATTTGACATAGAGTATGTCAATCAAAAGGCAATCAAGGGATAAGTTCTTATATATCAACTTACTAAAGCACCTCTCACAGACACACAACCACTCATATTTCAATTTTTTGATGAATCCATAATGGCTATCATTAACCCACCCCTTGAGGAGTATCCATGAAAGTTGTATTTTGATGATTCATTCATTGTGCATGGATCAGGGGTAGGCCTATTATTTCCTACACCATAGGGGGATCTAATCCATAAATCATTCAGAATCAGTTTTTCTTATATAAACAATATGGCTTAGTATGAAACACTTTTTGCAGGACTTCAATAAGCAATGCATTGGAACATATCTCATCTCCAATTTTATGGTGATTCTTAGTTAATCATCAATCAAGCCACAGATCATTTTCAAACCAAAGATGACAAGATGGTTCTTTATAAAGCCATGGTCAACACTCTTAAGCAACAAATTTCCAACATTCAGTTTGAGAATATACCAAGGGCTAGTAATATAACTATAGATGTCATGGCTACTATTGGCTCTCTTATTCAAAAAATAGATAAAGCTAGAGAATATCAGTTCTTCATCAAAAATTTGTCAACACTAGCTCATGAACCTTCAACCATTGTAATGATTTGTGATATTATTTATCCTAATTATATATGGTACTCAGACATTTACAACTACCTTCATGACCAAGTTCTACCACCTAACCTATCTCAAAAACAAACCAAAGCCTTCATTCATCATTCCACTCATTATACTCTACTTAGATCCACCATTTACCATAATAGTTTTGATGAAACTTTGCTTCATTGTTTAACTTTGGTAGAGTCTACACTAGCATTAAGAGAAGTTCACGAAGGAGTATGTGGATCTTATTCTAGTGGGGTAGTCCTATCTAAAAATCTATTGTGCACTAGTTATTATTAGCCCATAATGGATGCATATGCCATTACATATGTAAAAAAGTGTGACAAATGTCAACAACATGCTAATCTGATTCATGCCCTAGTAAAAACTTTGAAATCGATGTTGACACCATAGCCATTTTCTACATGGAGACTTGACCTCATTGGGAAGATCAACCCCACTTCATCTAACATCTATAAATATATACTTACCACCACTGAATATTTCACTAAGTGGGTTGAAGCTATACCCATCACATGATTAGAAAGCAAATTTCCAAATTTATCTTCAACCATCTCAATTGTTGCTGCGATATCCCCTCTAAAATTATATCTAATAATAGAAGATCATTTAAGAACAAGGATGTAGACCAGCTATGTATCGAATATAACATCACACAACATTTTTATACAACATATTACCCTCAAGGTAATGACCAAGCTGAAGCATCAAATGAAACCATTTTTAATATTATCAAAAATATTTTCAAAGATGTTGATCTTGATTGGCACTTATAGATATTCCCTACCCTTTGGGCATACCTTACCAATCATCATACTCTCATAGGAGTCACTCCATACTCACTTGTTTATATTACTAAGGACATCCTTCCCATTGAGACTGAATTGCCTTCATTATGCATCTCATTTAAGCATGTCCTAAATGATCATGACTATCGAGTAACTCACCTAAAAAATCTAGATGTACTTGATGAGAAATGTACAGCTACACTCAAAAATCTTCAAGCATATCAAAACTGACTCAAAGGCCATTATAATCGATGTGTTAAGTATAGAAAATTTGAACTTGGTGATCTTGTTCTTAAATAAAATCAAAATAATACCACAACTAAGAAGAATTATAAAGAAAAATTCAAACCAAACAGGATAGGGCCTTTCATCATTACTACAGATTATGGATCAAGATCATATAGGCTTGCCACACCAAATGGAGATGAACTTCTTGAGTTGAAGAATATTATTCATCTCAAGTGGTACTATGCTTGAGTGCTAAAGAGTATTGTCTGTAAGGACCATGTTAGTTATTCCATTTTATCACTACTCTTTTGTGTCTAAATATCATCTTTATCCATCCTCTTAGCCATATGGACTTTTTGCTTCTATTTTATTAACCCAGTGTATTTTATAGCCTAGCCCACTTGACCTTATTTTTCCATTCATTACACATTTTTAACATCAAGGTATCTGATCAGTTTCATTAGTTACTTCACATACTTCAGACAAAGATCATATTTTGGAGTAATGTGACCAAAGTTTTGATAGTTGCATCCTTCGTTTCTTATTCCTTTCTTATCCCTGATCATGTTACTAATTATAATCACCTTTCGACAAATTAGTACCATTGATCCATGTTATTGTGTCCTAGTTATAACAACCTATGGACAAACTAGGGGCAGCACTTATCTATTTAGCCTTGATGTACCAACTTGCCACTTCCTATGTCATCCTATGCCTTTTTACCAATTGTGCCTATTTTGTTTGAATTGACTACTACACTAGTTAAATTCTTCCATTGTAGGGTGGAACTACAGTGACTTTAGGTTCCACTCTAGGACTATGTAGGTAGAGATCGATACTTGTTGAGGTCAGCTCAGTCACCCTTTTCTCCATGCTCTCACCATTTTATGAGTAATGTTGTCATGCTCTCTCTATTTTATGAGCAACCTTAGTTTAAATGCTCTCACCAATTTTTGAGCTTGAACCATTTAAGTGTCTCATCATTCTTGATCAAGTTTAGATACTTCAAAAAATTCTAAAAACATTTGAAAAATTGTTAGAAAAAATAAAAACATTGACCACTTCTTTGCCTTAAGGATTCTGAGAACCCTTACTAAGTTACAAGCAACTCACTTATCACTTAATTTCCCCATTTTTTTTGGCCTTTTCTCTCATGCACTTACCATTTTCCAATACCATTCCTATTATTCTATCACATACATTCTATTTGTTTTCATTAGTTATTACATTCTTATCATTCCCTAGGAGAACTACATTTGGCCTGAAGTTTTTTATTGGATATTACATCTATGGAACTATGTAGGTAGCATCCACTTGCTTAGTGCATATGGAGATGGCTTGGCCACCCCCTTCTTTTTCTTATATTACCCATTTTTGTTCATTTGTTTAGTTGTTGCCTACTTTTTAGGGGTAATGTTCTTATAATTTTGATTATGTTATTTGTTTATTTGTTTGTTTCTACTTATTTTGTTTGTTTGTCTACTTGTTTATTTACTTTTAGCACTATTTCCTTGATTCAGTTTATGTGTGTTCATTGGGTGATTCCCTTCCCACACTTACACTTGAATCCATCCATATTCATCTGTTTACATTGCCATCATGGTTTCTACTATTGGTGTATTATTTTCTATTGAGTATTAGATTATGGGAATCAGTCATGTATATTTTAGCCAAATCCTCATGATGTTATACCATGATGCCTACCAACATATGCTACAAAAAACCTTATCTTCAAGAAGTATATTCAATAATGGTGATATCTCTTTAGCATCAACATCTTGATTCACTCCCACTCCTATCCCAAATAGAGTAATTAAGCACAAAAGAATTTCAACCTTTATTAGTTTGAATGAGCATCTCCCTACTAGTAGGTTGTTTCAATTCATCATTACCCTCTATTTTAAGTTATCATCATCCTCAACCAAGTTTATCATGTTTTCCATAATCAAAGTCTAATGATTATAACCACCTATGGGCAAATCATTTGACACTATCCCACCTGCATTTCTTAATGATTATAACCACCTTTGGAAAAATCATTATGTTGTCACCACTTTACTTTTTCTACCCATATAGAGGCATGTTATTATCTTGTCTATCTGTCTTAATAGGGGCAACTCCATCTTCTCAATGATTATAACCACCTTTGGGAAAATCATTGTGTTATCATACCACATTACTACTATTGGGGTACAGTGCTTATAACCACCTTTGGGCAAACCATTATACACCATCCACTTGCATTCTTAGTGATTTTGACTACTTTTTCAATATCATTGTGTTTTCATGCCATCATCTTTCCTTTATTTGGTCCCTTCATTTTAATTTTTCTTATTGAGGGACTATTTGCCAACCTACTTATGCCAACTATTCCCTTGATGGGGTCTCATACAGTTAGTTTATCATCATTGTAGTTATAGGCATACATGACATTTTCATTCTTTGAGAAGATGTTATTGTGATTATATCTTGCAATGCCTTCCCAAATAGGGGTAAATGATAGACACCTAAATTTGGCCACCAATGACCTCCAACTAATTTTTTGACTAATTTCCACCAAAATGCACAATTTAACCTAAAAACACTAAAGTATATTAGATTTGAAATTGACATATTCAAGTGCTAATTTTGGCTAAAGTATCCCTAAATGGGGCATTGTAATTTATGGACCAACTAACTTTGATCAAATCATTTTGAGTCAAAATGCCAAATTTTGTACCTAAGTGCTCTGGATTGATCTTTCCTATCAAATATCTTACACAAGACATATGCCTTTGTTATTTTTTGTTGACAGCATCCTAAATGGGATAACGGTTCCAATGCATTTGAGATTGACTTCTAATTCTAATCTAGTCAAATTTTGGACCAATAACAAGGCATTCTAATCAATTTGATTAATTTATGCACAAAGTGCTTAAACATGATTAAGAGATAATTAACCCAAATCAAGGCATAATCAATAATTTGATGGAAACTTATTGAAATTTTTTTTTTGGAAATAAATATTGAATATCTACATCATCAAGTGACCTCATTTCTTGGAAAGACATCCCTAGGCCATAAATACCACAAATATCAATATTCATTCCCTCCATGCCTCATCAATGCCTTCCATGATGCCCTCCATGCTTGTTAATTGCCCCTTTTTCCAATTTCATGATGAGGATAATTATAAACTTAATTCTAAAAATTGAATTAATCCTCAACCACACATCTCAATCTCAGGATGGATGATTCAAGTTGATTCTATATATTCTCAAAATCTATAAATAGAGAGGCCATGAACACCATTTCTAATATATTTTGGTGCAAAGTTATTATGCTCAAATATCTTTAAAAGTATTGATAATGAAAATTTATAATGACAAATGATTTCAAAAGCCATTGCAATTAGTGTTATCATGCCAAATTGATTCCAAGCCAAGCCAAAGGTGTTAAGGAGAGATGGAGGTAGCCAAGCTTCCATTGCTAAGAACTTCATGAGCAAAAGCCAAGCAAGCCATTATAACAAGAATTTTGGAGCACCCAAGGGAGGTAAACTAAGGTTTCTTTTTCACTTTAGTTGTGTGTTTTATTCATGTTTGTTAACTAAGCTCTTCTTAGTGTCTAGGCCTAGATATGTTATTCTATTTAGTGTGTTTTTTTCATTTTGTTTTCATTTTGAAACTAACACGATGCTAACCATCCTCTCTTGATTCAAATTCTTAGATTACACCAAGCATCTCAAAAATATATTTGCATGATTTTTGAAGGCTGGAGTACTATTATGCTACCCAATTTCATTTAACTTATCATTGGCTTATACTTTACATCATCTAGGTATTATTCCTCTTGGTTTTAGCATTTCTTTTTTCCACCATATCTTTTTTCTTGATTTGGTCACCTACATATCACCCATCACCTGTAGAACCCATATTTTGCCTTCTTCCCACTTACCATGCCACCCCCACCTCCATTTTAGTAACCATAGGCCTTTTATAGACAACCATCATCAGTTGCTATAACCATCACCAGTTATCTAATCACCACCAGTCAGGACAACCATTGTCAATCAACTTGAAAACTGATGATCACTATTAAGGAAAATAATAGATTGTTATTTCCTCTATTTTCACACCTAATCAGACCCTATCTCTATTCTGACCTATCCATAGACCCTACCTGGACCCTCTGAACCTGACCTTGATACATTTATGCATGGTATTGACCCACCATGCTACATCTTCTACTAAATAGGTATGTTATTTACTTTCTTTCATAATAATTTCTTACATTATTTATTGAATGGGCATGCCATAATTTTTCTTACTATATTTTTTAACTTTTAGGATAAAAGGAGAGAAATAAAAGATGAGGGGTGTGTACCTCGTAAACATTGTACTCATTGATCACTAGTTGAAGTGAGAGTTACTTTTTGGTGAGGAAAGACTACCTAGATGATACAAAGTAGAAGCCAATGACAAGCTGAATAAATTGGGTAGCATAATAGTACTCTAACCTTAAAAATTCATGCAAATAAAGTTTTAGGGTGCTTGGATACCTATATAAAGAAAACAAGAGATCTTGGATGCAAACTTTTGAATCCTCAACTCTTCCAAGAGCCTTGTGTTTATAGCACAAAGTTGCTGAGTAAGGAGAGAGGAAGATTTTAAGTTAGTCTAGGCTAAATATACCAATTCAAAGAGAAGGAAAGTCATAACGTGTGCATGGTAAAGTTTCTATTTTGCCTATGCCTATCTTGCTTATAGCTAGATATTTTTATGTTGTACATTTGGAGACCTGATCATTGATGGTCAGGCTAACCATTGATAGTTAGTTTAACCATCACTGGTCATACTCCTTAGTTAAAAAGGGTCAAAATGGGTCCAAATTTGATATGCTTAACAAAATTTCCTTGGTATTTTAATGAATGTCAATGTATAAAAACATATTTCTAAGGGTGTGTTAACTAGGTGAATAGATAACTAAAGTCGAGGATAGGTCAAAGGTGATGTGACATCAAAAACTAGTGAGAGGACATTTTTGAGTGTCTACATTTTCCCCTTTTTTATTGTGTAGCTTTAGGTTAATGAGACATAGAATAAAAATGAGTTATTGATTGGCTAGGGTTTGGTTACCCTAAGTGTAGGAGGAGGGTATTCCCCTTCAAATCAAGAATTGATGAGGTAACATCAAAATTAAGGTGGGGTTTTGTTAAAAAGGTAATAGAGGTTATGAGGTTGGTGACAAAAAAGGTGTAGGCATTATAAATGCAAATATGTGCATAAAATGTGACTAAATATAAGAGTCAAAATCATGCAAAGACTAAAGTTGCTAATGTTGGTAATAATAAATTTGATTTTTAGGATAAGTGATAAGGTAACTGATCCCTAGCATTGGTCATAGCTGATTAGGTCACACTTGTCAAGTGTTCTAGAGAAGGTCAGTGTTTTCTCAACTATTTAGGGTAAGAAGTACTCCCAAGAAAAACATAAATGGTTAGGTCACATATGATGTGGTGTGTAATGCAAAATTTCAACATGGCAAAATCAGTCAAGGTAGCCATCATGACCAAAGTAAGGTTGTCACAAGGTATGTAAGTAAGTTGGTTCAAAAAGGTACCAACATTGAGGTGGATGAAGGTAAATGGGTTGGGTGGTTGGTTTGGTAGGGAGTGGCTAAGTTGACTTTTGATGTGCTAGGAAAGAAGATGTTGCCTACATAGTCCCATGGATAGTAGATCCAACATGGACTTTAGGCCCAATGTAGTTCTTACTTTGTTGGAGGGAGAAGGTGACTCCTAAATAGGTCAAGGTGGCCCTTTTTGGATGTGCTACAAGGTTTGTTTTAGGTATAAAAAGATGGGAAAAGTGGAGTAAAAAAATCCCTGACCATCAATGGTTAGGGTTAATCGATGATGGTTAGGTAACTATCATTAGTTGTGGTTAACCATTGAGGTGTATCTAACCATTAACAGTTAGACAACCATTGATAATTGGGTTAAAACCCTAAAACCATGGTAAAAAGGCAAACAATCGATCATTTGCCCACATTTTCAAACTTGGCATTTTGTGGTTTTATCATATATGAGTATTGTATATGAAATTATGAGTGTCAAAAAGTGCATCAATATTTGTGGTTGTATGTGATCGAGTGGGGTCAAGATGGATGTTGGAAATGCTCTTGGTTAGGTGGTTGGACATGGACTGAGATGTCAACATCAGTCATGGAATGAGGTAGGGTCCTCATGCTTTTAGTTGATATGGATTATAATGTGTAAACTAGGCTTTATAAAATGTATACTGATGCATGTAAATGGTAGATTATTCTGGTCAAATATGCCCTAAGGTTTGGGTATCCTAGGTTTTAAGGTTTTAAGAGAGGGTATGGGAATTTAGGTATAAGATGATAGTGGTAAAATGTATGTAGGTGTGTATAAGGAAGTTAAAAATGGTGAGGAGTGAGTTTTAGGGTAGATTAGGGTTTTTTAGAGGAGGTTGGGGGGTTAAAGCTTGCCACTAGTGGTTACTAATAATGATCATCAATGATTAACCCAACCAATGATGATCGATCCTAAGGGTACAAAATTTTGGGTTTTGTTTTCTTCCATGTCCATTCAAAAAACTATGTTGAAAAAACTTCACCAAGCACTAGTGAAGATGAGCCTTTATGACTTGATCAACACCTCACCCCACTATCACTAAGCACTGATAGAGGACCTACAATCCATAGAGATTTAACTAGATGACCCTCAACCTCTAGCTTCTTTCATTAGAGCCCTTCGACATTCAACTATTTTTACCTTCCAATATTTTGAGATACTTCTAGCACACTCTAAGGAATTTTATCCTCCTCTTTTTATCACTACATACATTAATCATGCCCAAGTCAAAAGGGTGATTATTGATGAAGGATCCAGCATCAACATAATCTACTCCCATGTTTTTGATCAACTATGATTACCAAAGAACATCATGGCTGAAATCACAACAATTTTTCACTCCTTCAATGACTTAATGGCCACTACCTTGGGGACCATTTTCTTTCAAATACACTTTAGGCCTCACACCATTCTTGACCTATTTTATGTTGTAGAGGGTGAGTTCTAATATAATATTCTACTCAGATTCCCTTGGATCTGAGCTATGATTTTCATACCCTCCACTTTACACCATTGCATCAAATTTGAACATGAATGATAGGTTATAACCATCAAGTATGATCTCAATCCTTTTATGTCTTTTAATATGATCTATAGGCCTAATTATGTCTTCCTTTCACATTCATCTCATGTGTATTAAGCCAACCCCATTAACATAACTGTATAACCAACCACAACCTATAGTACCTCAATCATCAACAATGATGAAGCCTCAACCATTGCATATATCCCTTCTTTCCAAATTCCTATTAATGATTCCCTAGTGTAAACTTTCATGTGTTTCTCCTTTGGAGAATATCAACTTTCATCTTTAGATGCCTTTCCCACTCTATAGGAATATGGGAGCCCTTAAAATCACCCTTCTTATGACTCCAACATAAGTACCATCATCCTCTTTAGACTTCCCATTAATAGAATAATTTTTTTATATGGGGGACTTGATTGACTAATTCTTGATCCTATCCCCACTCCATACATTCAACCTTTCACTTCCAATTTCCCCTATCTAAGCAATCCAGCTTTTGCCAAAACCTATCTTCATCATTGTTCTTGTAAAGGATTTGGTATGGGCCTTTACAAACAAGGACCTCATGAATTGCCAATGATCAAAACTTATAAACCTCATAAGTTCTCTAGGCTTGAATTTAAACCACCAGAAGAGTCCACCTCACCAAAACCTATTACTATCCCCATGGAAGTAATTCCATCCTCACCTAGCTCATCTTCCCAATTTGAAGACTCTAATATCATCCCATCCAACTATTTTTTTATTAATACCATTATCCTAAGCCCACTGACCTATCAACAAGGTGACCAAACTAAAACCCTTCCCCTCATCCATCTTAATATGATCGACTGTGATTCACCTATTATTCATATCATTTAACATCAATATGATGATTCTATCCTCACCTATCTTGGTGTAGTAGATTCTTCTATCCATAAATCTCTCCCTTATAAAAACCAAACCATGCTCAATAAATCAACTCACAATGTTAAATTGAGGACCTAAGAGGATCCTCATATAATTAAAATTGGCTAATCCTTAAACTTATATGAGCAATGAAATTACCCCACCTTCCTTCAAGACTGTAGCATCCTATTCACATGGTCTTATTAGGAAATGCCTAAGATTGACCCCTCCATTGCTCTCCATAACATCATTACCCATCCTAAGGCTAAGTTGATATGGTAAAATCTTCAAAAAATTCACCCTTGCATAGCTCTTCTCATCAAAGAAGAACTTCAACGTCTTATGTCTGTCTACTTCATTCAACCCATTAACTATCCACAATAGGTCTCTAATATTGTTCCTATTAACAAACCCACTAGAGGACTCCATGTTTGTGTGGATTTATATGACCTTAATTTTTCATGACCCAAAGATGACTTTCCTTTACCCAACATTTACCAACTAGTTGACCTTACCATAGACCACGAGATATTATCCCTCATAGATGGCTTTTTAGGATATAATCAGATCCTGATCACCCCCTCAAATCAACATAAAACCACATTCACTACTCCTTGAGTAACCTTCTACTATCAATTCATGCCTTTTGGTTTGAAAAATGTAGAAGTGACTTTTCAATGAGCCATGACCTATATCTTCCATGATCTTATCTATAATATTGTAGAGGATTATGTGGATGATCTCCTCAAGAAATCCAAACACCAAGAGGACCATTTAGTTGTTCTTTATATCATTTTTGATTGACTAATCCAATTCCACATCTGGCTCAATCCAAATAAATGCATTTTTAGGGTTTTTACTAGGAAACTCTTTGGATTTATCATTTCCCTCTATGGAATTTAAATTGATCTTGCTAAGGTCAAATCCATCCTAGAAATTCCTCCTCTAACAAAACTTAAACAACTTCACAGTCTATAGGGAAAAATCTAATCTCTCTATCATTTCATTTCCTAGTTATTTGATAGATGTTAGCCCTTTCACCATCTCCTAAAGAAATACACCACCTTTAGATGGACCAAATATTATCAGCAAGCCTTTAACTCATTCAAGGAATACCTACTTTCTCCACTAGTTTTTATCCCACCTAGGTATGACCAACCTTTCTACCTTTACATATCTATCATTGATCACTCTTTATGTGTAATTTTGGCTCATCAAGATGAATAGAACAAAGAGAAAGTCATCTATTATATTATCAATACATTTCTAGAGTTTGATATGTGATATACCCATCCTAAAAAGCTTTATCTTGCTCTCATTTTTTTCACCTCTAAACTCTATCATTACCTTCTCAATCACAAAACATATGTTATCACCACCTCTGACCCACTCAAGTATATGCACTCCAATCCATATCAAAATCAGTAGATGGCTAAGTGATTCATGATTTTGGTTGAAATCTATCTTGATTTTTTCCACCAAAAATCCATTAAAGGGCATGTCATTCTTGATCAATTGGTTGAAGCCCCACTCCCAAATAACCAACCCATTCCATTAACCTTTCTAGATGAGTCCATTGTAACACTTTCTTAGAAAGAACCCCCTTACCAAATGACCATGTTTTTTAATGGCTCTAAATGCCAATAGGGTGGGGTGTAATTTTAATTCTCATATCCCTTCATGGTGCACCTCTTCCACTATCCTTTAAACTTGACTTTGAATGCATTAATAAGATAGCAGAATAAGAAGCTTTATTCATTGATCTCCAAATTGCTCTCACCATGGGAATCAAAACCATATCTATCTTCGGTGATTCCCAACTCATAATTAACCAGGTCAATAGTTATTATCAATGTGAAAATGATGTTTTACAAAAGTATAAGCTTCTCATTGATGAGCTCTTAACATCTTTTGAATGTTACCAAATCCAGTTAGTACCCTGATCTTTTAATAAATTTGTAGATATAATGGCCTCCCTTATATCTCAAATCCCCTCTAAACCTATTAACTTGAATCTATTTACCACCATCCATCATTTCATCAGTCCCTTGTATATTAGGTCATCCCTTCCTACCCTTTGAAGTGTAGAGGCATCCCCTTTCAATATCTAGTATGATCAAACTTTCAATTACCTTAACCTTGGCATTATTCCATCTAACCTCTCAAAGAATACTCAAAAGACCTTTTTTTAGGGTACATCTCATTATACCATACTAGGGGGAATCCTATACAAATGTGGCTTTGATAACCTTATTCTCTATTGCTTATGTAGTCATGAGATTTCCCATGCCATCAAGGAAACTCATGATGGAGTATGTGGGGGACATTTTAGTGGCCTCACTATCACCAAAAGAACCATGTATTTGGGTTATTTTTGGCCTACCCTCAATTAGGACTGATGTGACTATGTAAAGAAGTGTGTCAAGTATCAACAACATGCTAAATTGCATCACACACCCATTCATGGACTTTAGGTATCCAAAGATTATTGACCCTTCTCATAGTGGGCATTTGATCTCATTAGAGAAATCAATCCTCACTCATATTAACGACATCAATACATCATCATCATAACAAAATATTTCACTAAATGGGTGGAATCCATTCCCCTTATCTTGGTAAAATCTGAAAAATTATCAATTTCATCAATCACCACATCATTTGTCATTTTAGTGTCCCTCATAAAATCATCACTGATAATGGAAAATCCTTCAAAAATAAGATAGTTCAAGCCCTGTACGACACTTTTGGCATCAATCTTAGCCATTCCTTGCCTTATCATCCATAGGCAAATGGA
Organism: Torreya grandis; assembly: GCA_037957365.1. Classification (NCBI taxonomy): domain Eukaryota; kingdom Viridiplantae; phylum Streptophyta; class Pinopsida; order Cupressales; family Taxaceae; genus Torreya; species Torreya grandis. The sequence goes on from JARHVA010001403.1 coordinate 168,596, forward strand.
TTGGTAGAAGCCTCTATCAAAACCCTCATTAATATGCTAATTAAAGTTGTAAGTGCTTAAGGCCAGGATTGTAACTTGCACATCCCATTTGCTTCATGGGCCTATCACACCAACATTCAAACCTCCATAGGTGTTACACATTTTTCCCTAGTCTTTGACACAGAGGCCATTTTACCTCTCAAATTCCAAATCCCTTCTCTTTGAATATCCTTAAAAGACATCATTTCTAAAGATGAATATTGACAAGAATTCCTTACATGCCTTGAGTTACTCGATGAGCATCACCTTGCCACCCTTAATCATCTTCACATATACCAAGAGCATATCACCCTTGCTTACAATAAACATCTAAAAAAATGAAAATTTAACATTGGAGACCTCATCCTAAAATAAAACCAACCTATAAAAAATATGGAGAAAAGAAAAAAGGGCAAGTTTTCTTTCAATTAGCTTGGACCCTATCTCATCACTCATAAGTATGGATCATAAGCTTATCATTTTTCCTCTCTTGAAAGCAAACCAAAACTTGAACCTCTCAACACTTCACATCTACATCCTTTCTAAAATTAAGAGATATATAAAATAACCCTATGGTCTAACTTAAGCTTACCCCTTGGTTTTATGAGATTCACCCCTCCCTTATCCTATTACCTTATTCCTCTTGGGGACATTTGATTACAATAGACCCATGTGATTATCCATCATAGTTTTATTCCAATCTTAAACATGGGTACCATGGCTCTACCTAGGGCATGGTTTTCATGGTTACTTTTTATCTTTAATTAGATTAAATCCCATGGTCATTTATTTCCCAAAAATCACTTTTCTTTACCTAGTAACCACCTTTTGTGTTAAAAATCTTACCTCAATAAGTTCAACCTCTAAGCTTGGATATATGGTTCCATGTCTAAGAAAACATTCAAATTTTCTCCATGGGATATAATATATTATTTTGGTCTATTTTCTTAAAGTCAGACCACTCCCTCAAAAGATGGTTGTTAAATACGATCAAAATAGATAGACTGATCTCTTAAAAGACAACTATCAAACATTAATTCATACTTAGACCACTCCCTCGAAGGATGGATAAGCCAAAATGTTAGAAATAATATATTCATAAAAGCTGAAATTGGCTCAATCAAAGCTCTTGAAGCTTCCTACATTGATCAGCTTCACCTCTCTTACAAAAATAATCACTACATGACCTTATTATCCTGCAAAAGGGTTGTAATTAGTTCTCTCAAAATAAAATATATATTTGTAGACTTCTCCCATTGATTAGTCTACATCTTATACAGACATGGACTCATTTTTTCTAGTTCTTAGATCACCTATAAAAAGGGTAATTAAATCGACATTAGGTTCATATCTTATCCCTTTTTCTCTCTATTTACCTGTCATCTCCTTTTCCTATATACCCTCTATAAATCAATAGACTATTAGCTTACTTAGCAACATCGCATTTATAATGATACCTTTTCACTAAAAATTTCCTAATGCAAAGCCTATATGAAAGGTTTATTTTCATTAAGATTAATCCACTCTAGGTTTAACAGGGTCTAGGCCAATGAACCCAACATGCCTTTTCCTCACTCTCTCTTATATTGATTCATGAGGACATTGCTACCTACACTTACATTAAATCTTATCTATATTCATCATAACATTATTAAAATAGAATAGATTTTGAAATGAACAAAATCTTGGAATCAAAAACACATCATACCAACCATTTTTTTCACAAAGTTACATCACATTTGCACATTATTTATCAAAACATGTACATCATAAGTAGTAACCACACATTAGAATATATCCATATAATCCAAATCCCATCATCATCAAACCATATATCATCACATGCCTATGCTAATAACATCATAATCATAAGTCCATAATCAATCCTCATCCATAAAATCTAAAAGTATATGAATCACAAATCAGTAATAGTCATAAAATCATCACATCATAGAACATGAATGAATTCATCCCATAAAAACATAGAAATCACCATAAAAATGTCAAAATCATCTCATATAAGTCATCTAAATCATATACATCAAAAATGTGTCAATACATGTATTTATCTCTCTTTCTCATATACATCTCACATCGAAAATGTGAAAGTTGTTATCAAAATACATATTTACATATCACAAAAAATAAAATATGTATCCAATCTCATCATAGACCTATACCTAGAGTACCACTACCATTGGCCCCATTTGTACTTATACTTGGTGATGGTCCCCTTGGACCCCTATTTGAACCCCTCTCATTTCCCACTGATTTGGGATACCAAGCATGGCCCCACCACCCATGCTAGCTCTATACTCAATAAATCTCATAGCATGGGGAAACTGATCAAATACCATCACCTTATAATAATGAATCTCTTATATAGTGGAAAATAATGTGCCCATGACACTAAATCTATTGGCCCTCGTACTATTATTGATGCCATACCCATACCAATATGCCCCTATAATGTACCTACCTAGCCATAGAGACTAGCTACCTATCCTTGTAATGTAATGACTTGGGCCCATGCCTAGTCCCTCTCCATCATCATAGCCTCCACTTATTTCTAAAGAGATATAATCTATCCCTAAAATGTGGCCACCTACCCTTGCATTACTACAATCTAGGCCTAGGCTATAGCTAGTGTCGTAAATTCATATCGATCACCCTGTGTTGGATCTATATCCATGGGTCTCTGACCTCCATCACCCTAACTAAAATTAGCTATCACATACCTACCCTAGAACCATGTAGGATAATAATTTATAATTCCCATGTCTCCTCTCACCCTATCAGGAATCTCCTCATAAACTAACTCATCTTGTGGTTTTAGCTTTGGTAGTAAAAACTCTACATCCTCCCTCCTATACTGAGCAAAATCAAGAGGAATACCCTGTATGAAACTAAACTATCTCCACACCCTCTCAAATGGGATGTGCTCAATCTCACCATCCCGTATACCATATACCCACCTCCAACTCTATAGTGAGTATGAATGGTACCTATATACAACCCATATATTCTATGTCATGTATGGCCTCCAAACTATATCTCCAAAATCCAAGTCCTCTAGGGCATCTTGAAACTAGTCAATACTCCTCGCACCACCACCAACCCTTGTCATCTCCCCATCCCACCTCCACTTATAAAACTTGACTCTATAGTCTATCAACAAGTAACCATCTAAATGCAAGACCAATGGTCTCAACACCCATATATGCCCATATGCCCAGTAATGAAGTATAAACCCTACATTGATCCCATAATGCCAGTGTGCTTTGAAACCCCATAACTCTCTATAGATATGAACTAATAACACCTGGACCCATTCAAAGTTTATCCTCCCATATACCAACTCCACAAGTACCCCTAATAAAACATAAGGAAACCTTCATCCAATTGAATCTAGTAGAGCATTACAAGTCACTACCAACTACATCACCATCAACAAGTGCCTATCTCTTGGGTCCCACCGGTAAAATGGCATAATGCTAAATCCACTTGCATGAAACTATCTATCTACTTTGTCATCCCCAATAGGTACTCTATTTACTCATAAATCTCCTTGATCTTGTTTTGGTAGATGGGGTCTGTACAAATAGGAAATCACATGATCTGATGTGCATCCTCTAGAAGGATACTCATCTCCCCTGTTAGCAATAAGAATGTGTTAATCATTGAGTCCCATATCTTAATAAGGGTGACTATCATCATGATATCTCTAGGAAGGCATTGATAATGACACATGTCTCTAAAATCAACTACCTCCAAGTGTCCCCAATCCTCTACTAACATCGCATCTCATACTTCTAAAAAATTCTTAGGCACTTGATCACATAGTTGAATCTGCTCTCAAGGCTACAACATAATCATACCACAAATTAATCACTCCTATTCACATTCTAACTATTAATCACTAATATCACCTTTCCTAAACCATAAAAAATATTTTTCATGTACCTCACTCTTTTTCTCTTAATCACTCATCATCTCTTCCTAACCAAATATTTAAACACACTCTACACTATCCACATTACCCACACAAAAATCACTTCTCACTCTATAAGGCTATCCAACTATAACTATATAACCATATAATCTATATACCATACCCATTCTCCCTTAACCATCACTGGTGTCTTTAGGATATTTTTTACCCCTAGGATCAACCATCATTGGTCAGGTCAACCATCGATGGTCACTGTTAGTAACCTCTAGTAGTGAGTTTTGACCCCCAACCTCTTCTACAAAACCCTAATCTACCTTAAAACTTTGTCCCCACCACTTTTAACTTCCCTATACACACCTACATACATCTTACCACTATCATCTTATACCTAAATTCCCATATTCTCCCCTAAAACCTCAAAACCTAGGATACCCAAACCCTAAGGCATCTCTTACCAGAATAATCTACCATTTACATGCATCAATATACATTTTATAAAGCCTATTTTACATATTATAAACCTTATCAACTTAAAGCATGAGGACCCAACCTCATTTTTCAATTGATGCCAACATCTCAATATAAGTCTACCCACTTGACCATGAGCATCTCTAGCATCCATCTTGACCCCACTCAATCACTCACAACCATAAATCTCGATGCACTTTCTAGTACTCACACACAATTTTGTACACAACACTCAGATAACACAAAACGAAAAAATTCCAAGTTTGTAAATGTGGATAAATAATCAATTGTTTGCCTTTTTACCATAATTTCAGGGTTTTTATCCAACCATCGATGGTTGCCTAACCATCAGTGGTTGCATACACCTCAATTTTTAACCCTAACTAATGATGGTTACCTAAATGTTGATGCTCAAGGTTATAATTTTTTTACTTCACTTTTCTCATCTTTTTCTACCTAAAACAAACCTTATAGCACATCTAAATGGGGTCACCTTGGCTTATTCAAGAGTCAAATCTCCCTCTAATCAAGAAATAACTACCTTGGGCCTAAAATCCATGTTGGATCTACTATCCATGGGACTATGTAGGTAGCATCCTCTTTCCTAGCACATCAGGAGTCAGCTCAGCCACTCTCTACCTAACTAACCACCCAACCCATTTACCTTTATGCACCTTAACATTGTTACCTTTTTGAACCAACCTATTCACATACCTTGTGATAACCTTGCTTTGGTCCTGATTACTGCCTTGACCGATTTTGCCATGTTAAACTTTTGCATTACACACCACCTTGTGCATGACCTAACCATTTATGTTTTTCTTGGGAGTACTTATTACCCTAGATACTTGAGCAAACACCAACCTTCTCTAAGACACTTGACAAGTGTGACCTGATCATCTAATGACCAACATTTGGGATTGGTTACCTTATCACTTGTCCTAAAACTTGAATTTATTAATACCAACATTGGTAACTTTAGTCTTTGTGTGATTTTGACTCTTGCACTTAGTCACATTTTATGTGCATATTTGCAATTCCAATGCCCACACCTTTTTCATCACCAACCTCATAAACTCCATTTTACCTTTTTATCAAAACCTCACCTTGATTTTGGTATTACCTCATCGACTCTCAATTTGAGAGGGAATACTCTCCTCCTATACTCAGGGCAACCAAACCTTGGCTACTCAACATCTCATTTTTGTTTTATGAATTATTGACCTAAAGCCACACAATAAAAAGGAAGAAAATGTAGAACACTCAAAAATGTCCCCTCACTAGTTTTTGATGTCACATCACCTTGGATTTGTCCTTGACCTTAGTTAGTTTTTCACCTAGTTAACTCACCTTTCAAAACATCTTTTTATATGTTAACATTCATTAACATAACTAGGACATTTTGTTAAACATTTTAAACATATCAACTTTGGACCCATTTTAACCCTTTTTAACTTAGGATCATAACCATTGATGGTCAACCTAACTGTCAATGGTTAGGTCTCCAACCTGCAACACAAAAATCTCTAGATGTAAGAAAAATAAGCATAAGAAAAATGGAAACTTTATCACGTAGATCTTATGGCTTTCTTTCTCTTTGAATTAGCATCCTTAGCCTAGACCAACTTAGCAACTTCCTCTCTCTTTAACAACTTTAAACTACAAATATAAGTCTCTTAGAAGAGTTGGGGATCTAAAAATTTGATCAGGATCTCTTGTTTTCTTTATGAATTGATCCAAGCATCGTGAAACTTTGTTTGCATGGATTTTGAAGGCTAGAGTACTATTATGCTACCAAATTTCATTCAGCTTGTCATTAGCTTCTACTTTGCATCATCCAAGTATTATTCCTCTTGTTTTTAGCATTTCCTTTTTCCACTATATCTTTTGGTCTCAATCTGGTCACTTGCACATCACCCCTCACTTATAGAACCAATATTTGGCTTTCTTCCCACTTACCATTCCAC